>CAWUFW010020536.1:0-148441 GCA_963921515.1 Calotriton arnoldi
CTGCCCACTGCTCCTGAGGGACCTTCTGTACTTTACAGGCCCTCTCTAGAGCAGTTATCCACTTGTGGATGTCATCCCCATTCTGATAGGGAGGGACAATCTTGCTCAGGTTCCTATGGTCATAGGACCTTTCCCTATCTCTAGGGACATGGCTGCCACCATGGGACTCTAGTCCCAACTTTCTTTTCTCTCTAAAGAGATCTAGGGACTCCCTGTCTAAGGCTACTTGCTTCCTTCTGAGTTCAAGCTGAGCTTCCTCATATTGAATCAGCCTCTTTCTTCTCTCATGAGAGGATTCCCTCCTATGAGATGAGACAGAGCTCCCTATTGAGGTGCCAGAGTGGTTAGACTCCTGAGAAGGAGATCTAGACTTCCTGGGCACACTCATAATCCTTCCTGGGGGGACAAAGAGGGCATCATCCTGATCATCCTCTTCATCTTCCTCAGGAGGGATTGGGTTATCCAGGTCAGGGTCATTGTCACCCTCCTGGCCAGTTTCAGAGGGGGGCTGGGGGTATTGGTACCCCTGGCCCCTTCCTCATCTTCTGCCCCACCCTCAGCTCCTACCCCTTCAGTCCCCAAGGGCTTACTAAGGTCATAAGCCACCAACAACTCTTTAAGGTGTTGGGTGGTGGGACTTTGGCCTGTCCTTATTTTCCTCAAGTTACATAATGCTCTCAATTCCAAGAATGGGAGTGTATCATACTTGGAGGGTGGAAGCTCAGTGGCTTCCTGCAAGGATTCTTTAGATCCTACCCTTAAAGACATTACTAGTGTGGTGTGGTGTATGCACTACCTACTCTAGTGTGGCCTACTAAACTCTCTTGAGTTGTAGAAAGGGTTGTGCTATCCCTTAACACACAACTCTAAGTTCAGTAGAACTTACTGTATTCTAAGCTTAAATTATATGTACCTTAGGTACCTTTAGTGGCTTTCAGTTGATCAATTCAATTGAGATTATCTGGTAAAACAATAGCAAGCTGGAATCCCACACGCTGCACACCAATGTGAGAAGTTGGCCTGGCATATGCTGTCCACTAATTATAGTGGGCACCTTGCACCAGTCCAAACAACCCCTTATTGGAGATAGGTTAAAGACAACCTTATTGAAAGCTATCCTAGTGGTAGCTATGGAGAGCAGCCTTCAGGCTAAGTCTTGAAGGAATGTAAAGCAGCTTGTTTTACCAGTCTATAATCTCTTGAGTGACCAAATGAAAGAGCACCACACCAGGTATATATTCAAAATATATGTATTTATTGCTAAACACACCCCTCTAGTCTCTTTATGAGGCTAGAGTTCAAGTACATAAGTTAGAAGTTATTTAAACACAGTAATAGCACAAATACACGTTTGGGCCCTAGGGGCGTACCAAACCATATACCAATAAAGTGGTATAAGAACCACGACTGAACTAGACACTAGGCCTAGAGCCTCTAGACGTGCTTGGACCACAAGGAACCACCCAAGGTAGTGACACAGGGGAGCCACGGGGGACGCGTGCAGTGTAAATACACAACCGCGATACGCCGTTGACTTCTATGGAGAAAGTCGCGATCAGGAAATTAAAGAAAAGGGACACTTAAAGGAGGACTTGGAGCAAACCCTTTGAGAACTAGTACTTTGAAGAGTCTCTACCCACGGGAGCACCGGAGTACTCGTGTTACCTCACCCAGGGAAGCCGGGTGCATAGGTGCCTTTCGGGGTCGGGTTTCGTCGTCGATTTGAATGGCGATCTGCTGCAAAGTGCTGCTGGCGACCAAGTGGAAAGTGTCCGGGTGGATCCAAGAGTGGATCGGAGTTCTGAAGAACCTGAAAGCAGAGGGGACAGAGTCTGGGTCACTAGCCAGTGACCAGGTAGGCGATGGACAGATGGCCACCGATGTCGAGTGCTTCAGGTGCATTGACGGTTGTCTTGACTCTTCAGCTACAAGGTCCAGGAGGTGTTGTCGGAGACCAGGAGCAGGATTCGGGCTGGTACACGATGTCTGTCGAGTGCTGAGGTGTCGGCGACCGGATTGGACCCAACAAGCCTTGGCAACGGCAAGTCTCGATGAAGATAAAGATTGTCGATGGTGCAGACCAGCAAGGTCTGGGGAACTCACCCAGTGAAGGTAAGTGAGGACAGGCCTGGAGCAACCAGGATGCCCAAGTAAGAAAAAGATTGGCCTTCGTTAAGGGCTACTAGCCAACGGGCTAGTGACCGCGAAGGAGCCTCGAGACGTTGCACGTGGATCTGGCTCACAGGACACTCGTGGAGTGGAGGCCAGTGATCTTCGGTGCAGTTGGTGCTGGAGGCTAGGGCTACTCGGAGCCCAAAGCACGACTTCGTGGGAGACCCAGAAGAGGATGCACTTGCAAATGTGCTCGGTGTCCAGGGGTCACAGTCTCACGTCACCCACGATAGCTACGGGCCTCAGCTTTGCTGGGGACTCAGGGTAGCCTTGGTGAAGTCTGAGAATCAACCTCTGGTGATGCGAAGACTTCGGCGTCCGACGGGAGCTTCAGAAATGCAGACCGGACAGATGCGTCTTTGGTGCCTGCCAAGCAGGGGAGTCACTCCTTGACCCCAAGGGAGATTCTTCTGTCCTCTAATCTTGAGTAGAGCGTCGAAGGTCCAGGATTCTGTTTCAGAGTTTCGTCCAGGGATAATCTAAAGTCCTAAGGACTGGGTTCCTATACTTATACCAAGTTTAGGGGTTGGACTACTCTGTGGCCCCACCTATGGGTGGGTCAGGGCAGAGGGGTGGCTACACCCTTTCCCTTTGTCCAGTTCGCGCCAAAGCAGGGGCTGCAAGCCCCTGATCCGGTTTGAACTGGGGTATGCACAGGGACACCAAGTGTGCCCCCAGAGCAGGACTTCAAAGCACCCGAAAGTGCTCCCGCCCAGCCCCAATACACATTATCCTGTCTGGGGAGGTGGTCACACCTCCCTGGGACAGGAAACCTATTGTCCAGGCCTCCCCTGCCGGAGTTTCGTCCAGCAGCAGGAGGCCCGACTCGTGTCTGTGGCAGCAGCATCCATTTCGTGATGCCAGGGCTTTGGAAAGAAGTTACCGGGCTAGCCAGAGTTAACATGTCTTTCCCTCTAGAAGGGTGGAATGCTACCCCCGCCGCCAGAATTGGCGGGGGGGTAGTATTCCAAGATGTTTGACACCAAACACGACATGTTTAGGTGCAGCCATTCCAAAGTTAGCATTTAACGCGAGGTTATAATGCGCTTAAGAGTATATGGTCAGGCTGCACTACAAACAGCATCAGAGAATGGTCTCCGAACGCTGCAGAGGGGCCCTGCTCATGCAGGGGCACCCTCTCACATAGGAACCATGCACTCTGCCTTTAGGATTGATAAGGCCTGCCTTAGGAGTGACTTATAGGTTTATATGTGTGTATGTATTTAGTGATATAGGTAACCTAAATCACAGTAAGGGGTGCATGCACCACCTTACCCAGGCTGCAGTAGCAGACCTGTGGTGTCAGTTTGGATGGCCTTCCAGGGGTGGCATAATACATGCTGCAGCCCCTGGTAGGCCTCTGAGGTACCTATGCCCTTGGTACATAGTATACCATATACTAGGGACTTATAAGGGCACTCCAGATTCCAATCAGTGATGTGCCTAAGGCACATGGAAACCATTTTAGAGAGGAAGCAGCTAGGCTGGGGTTCTGATTAGCAGGGCCCCAGCCAGACTAATGTCGAAAAACAGTGAAGCATCAGCAAAAAGTGGGGGTACCCATGTGAAGCAGATCCTACTCTCCTACAGTTGTCTTTAACCTATCTCCAATAAGGGGTTGTTTGGACTGGTGCAAGGTGCCCACTATAATTAGTGGACAGCATATGCCAGGCCAACTTCTCACAGTGGTGTTTCAGGGTTTAGGGAAGTGCAGTGGTGTTCGGGCACTGTAGGGGGTCTTGCTGGGGCTGGTGTTTCAGGGTTTAGGGCAGTGCAGTGGTGTTCGGGCAGTGTAGGGTGTCTTGCTGGGGCTGGTGTTTCAGGGTTTAGGGCAGTGCAGTGGTGTTCGGGCAGTGTAGGTGGACGTGCTGGGGCTGGTGTTTCAGGGTTTAGGGCAGTGCAGTGGTGTTCGGGCAGTGTAGGGGGTCGTGTTGGGGGTGGTGTTTCAGGGTTTAGGGCAGTGCAGTGGTGTTCGGGCAGTGTAGGGGGTCTTGCTGGGGCTGGTGTTTCAGGGTTTAGGGCAGTGCAGTGGTGTTCGGGCAGTGTAGGGGGTCGTTCTGGTACTGGTGTTTCAGGGTTTAGGGCAGTGCAGTGGTGTTCGGGAAGTGTAGGGGGTCGTTCTGGGGCTGGTGTTTCAGGGTTTAGGGCAGTGCAGTGGTGTTCGGGCAGTGTAGGGGGTCGTGCTGGGGCTGGTGTTTAAGGTTTTAGGCAGTGCAGTGGTGTTCGGGCAGTGTAGGGGGTCGTGCTGGGGCTAGTGTTTCAGGGTTTTGGGCAGTGCAGTGGTCTTCGGGCAGTGTAGGGTGACGTGCTGGGGGTGGTGTTTCAGGGTTTAGGGCAGAGCAGTGGTGTTCGGGCAGTGTAGGGGGTCGTGCTGGGTCTGGTATTTCAGGGTTTAGGGCAGTGCAATGGTGTTCGAGCAGTGTAGGGGGTCGTGCTGGGGCTGGTGTTTCAGGGTTTAGGGCAGTGCAGTGGTGTTCGGGCAGTGTAGGGGGTCGTGCTGGGGCTAGTGTTTCAGGGTTTAGGGCAGTGCAGTGGTGTTCGGGCAGTGTAGGGGGTCTTGCTGGGGGTAGTGTTTCAGGGTTTAGGGCCGTGCAGTGGTGTTCGGGCAGTGTAGGGGGTCGTGCTGGGGGTGGTGTTTCAGGGTTTAGGGCAGTGCAGTGGTGTTCAGGCAGTGTAGGGGGTCGTGCTGGGGGTAGTGTTTCAGGGTTTAGGGCAGTGCAGTGGTGTTCGGGCAGTGTAGGTGGTCGTGTTGGGGGTGGTGTTTCAGGGTTTAGGGCAGTGCAGTGGTGTACGGGCAGTGTAGGGGGTCGTGTTGGGGGTGGTGTTTCAGGGTTTAGGGCAGTGCAGTGGTGTTTTGGCAGTGTAGGGGGTCGTGCTGGGGCTGGTGTTTCAGGGTTTAGGGCAGTGCAGTGGTGTTCGGGCAGTGTAGGTGGTCGTGCAGGTGGTGGTGTTTCAGGGTTTAGGGCAGTGCAGTGGTGTTCGGGCAGTGTAGGGGGTCGTGCTGGGGGTGGTGTTTCAGGGTTTAGGGCAGTGCAGTGGTGTTCAGGCAGTGTAGGGGGTCATGCTGGGGTAGTGTTTTAGGGTTTAGGGCAGTGCAGTGGTGTTCGTGCAGTGTAGGGGGTCATGCTGGGGTAGTGTTTTAGGGTGTAGGGCAGTGCAGTGGTGTTTGTGTAGTGAGCAGCGCATTCGCTGCGTCGCTAGGCGAGACCTAAAAAGCATTGCACCAAGATGGCTGCCAACACTTCCTGGATTGAAGTGTTGGCAGCCAATTAGAGCCAAGCTCGTGCTTGTGTAGTTAGGTCCCGCCCAGATATATAAAGATTTTTTTCCTTTAATATCTCGAAAACTACTGAACGGATTTACACCATTTAAAAAAAAGGGCGCTTTCTGAACCAAGCACTACCTTTTGCCAAATTTGGTGTAATTCCGTTCAGCAGTTTTGGCTGTAACCGTGTCTAAAGTTTCCTATGGGAAATTGATTTTTTGACCTCTATTTTTTGAATTTCTCAGAACTACTGAACGGATTTACACCATTTAAAAAAAAGGGCGCTTTCTGAACCAAGGGCTACCTTTTTGCTAAATTTGGTGTAATTCCGTTCAGCAGTTCGGGCTGTAGCCGTGTCTAAAGTTTCCTATGGGAAATAACATGGAGAAAACACGTTTTGGGACCCTCCTTTTTTCTCGGCCCCCGCTTGCCGAATCACCCCGAAAGTTTCAAGATAGGAGCTGACCGGAGCGGGCCATTAGTTTTGAAAATTTCGCGAAGATTCGTCAACCGGCGCCAAAGTTATTGGGAAAAGAATGTTACGAATTTCCTATGGATAATAGGTCCTAACTATGACTATCTACTGGCGACCGCCAGTAGATAATATATATATTATCACAAGCCAAGCCAAAGCAAACATCTATGTCCTGGGGTGGGCAACCCAGGACATAGCAGGAGCCGGCTCTGGTGGGTAGCGGTCACCAGGGCCATTATTGGCTCCTAGAGAGGGGCCACATGGCCCCCCTCTTTCTGTTTTAATGGGCCAGCCCTGGGGAGGTGGTGGTCTCCGGGAGGGGTGCCCCGCAGCCCCCCACATGTTTTTTATTAGCCTACCTGGGGATGTAGGTGTCCCCAAGGGTGGGGGGCTCTGCGTGGCTCCCGCTACTTTTGGCTGTAAAACCCCAGGGTGATGGTGGTCCCCGGGGCTCTAAATAGCCCATGGAGGTGGGTCTGTGTGGCCCCCTCTACTATTTTAACAAAAACCTTGGGGAGGTGGTGGTCCCCGGGGCTCAAAAGAGCCCATGGAGGGGGATCCACACAGCCCCCTCCAATATGTAACTCAAGCCCTGGGGAGGTGGTGGTCCCTGGGGCTTGAAGAGTATTATGAGGGGGGGGGGCCGTGCGCTTCCCTCCTTTTAATTTATAAATGTCCCGATCTGCCGCATTTTTCAGCAAAAAAGTTTAACAAAATGCTTTTGGCCCTGTCATGGTTGCAGAGGGACCCCAGGACCAGATCTAGGGGGTCAGGATATTCCTACCCCTGCCTCCTTTTCTGTTTTTTTAAAAGGTTTTTTCCTGGGACTCGGCTGAAGCCAAGTCCCGAGATGGCTGTCAACATTTCCTGGTTGTAGTGTTGGCAGCCAATCAGATTTCAGCATGAGATTGAGAGGGCTCACGGAGTCTTCGTGTCCCTTTATGTACAAACTTGTTTTTTCTTTAATATCTCCCAAACTACTGAATGGATTAACACCAATTTACAAAAAGGTCACTTTCTGGACCAACTGCTATCTTTCTGCAAACTTTGGTGTAATTCCGTTCAGTAGTTCGGGCTGTAGTCGTGTGTAAAATTCCTATGGGAATTTAAATGGGAAACACACTTTTTTTGACCCCCCTTTTTCTCGGCCCCCACTTGATGGATCACCCCGAACTTTACATGTACAACAAGAATCACCCGGGCACTTTTTTGGGGAATATAATTTGGAGAATATATATATATTATATATGTATATATATATATATATATATTCACTGAAAAAACCATAGGTTTCAGGCACATTATAGTTAGAAATTAGCATTTAAAAAACCTTAGAAATTCACTGAAAAAACCAAAGTTTTTAGGGAAAGTTATAGTTAGTTGGACATTTCACTCGTACAAAACCCATGAAATTCCCCTGTTATAGTTAGTTCAGCTAACTATAACTCGCGCCCCCACAATGCACTGCTGATGACGTCACATATTACATCACTCATGACATGGTCAGTGACATCACTGATGACATCACTGATGACATCTCAAATGACATCACTGATGACATCATCCAGTGACTGTGTGTTTCTGTAAAGTTTAAATATGTTTAATATATATAGGGAAAGGCGTATTGAAGAATGAGTGGGTGTATAAGTGTCTGAATGGATGATTTAGTAGGTGCGTGACTGACTCTATAAGTGAGCGATTAAACGTATCTTACTGAATGCATGGGTTAGTGACTAAACTGTGTGAATGTCTGTATCCGTCTGTCTGTTGGTTTGTAAGCGGCTGCATGGGTTTGTGAATAGCTACATGAGTGTCTACATGGGTTATTGATTGGTTGTCTGAGTATCTGTATGGGTGCCTGAGTATTTATGTGGGTGGGGTGTGTGTGACTCTGTGCATAGATGTGTGAGTGGGTGATTCACTGGGTGCATGGTTTCAAGAGTGCATCTGTGATGGACTGTATGGGTGGGTGAGTGTGTGTATGGGTGTGTTAGTGAGTGAATGTATATCTCAGTGGTACATGTGTGAGTAACTACATATGTGAAAGGCAGTATATATGTGTGTTGGAGTATATAAATGGCTATAAGTGAGAGTGTGTGATTGTGAGAGTGGCTGTATGGATGAGTGTGTACTTGTATCAGTGATTGTATAAGAGTGTAAGAATGTGCTAGTATTTGTATGAGTAAGTGAGCTGGTGTGTGTATAACTGCATAGGTGAGTAAATGGCAGTGTGATTAATTATTTGCATGACTGACTAGGTGTGTGAATACCTCTATGGATGAGTGGCGGTGTGTGAGTGTCTATGTAGGTGTATGAGTGCATATGATAGTCCTGTACTGAGTGACCGTAAGTATGAGTGACTGTACGGGTGAGTGAGTGGATGTGTGTGTAGACCTAAGAATCAGTGACTGGGTATGTAGTTATTGGTGTTGGAGTGTCTATGGTTTTGAGAATGGCAGTCTGTAATTTAGAGTGGGTGTATCAAAGGTTATATTAGGGTGTGAGAAGATGCATCAAATTATCACATGGATGATGTCATCAGTGATGTCATCAGTGATGTCATTTGAGATGTCATCAGTGATGTCATCAGTGATGTCTCTGACTATGTCATGAATGATGTAATATGTGACGTCATCAGCAGTGCATTGCGGGGGCGCGAGTTATAGTTAGCTCAACTAACTATAACAGCCGAATTTCTCTGGTTTTGTACGAGTGAAATGTCCAACTAACTATAACGTCCCTGAAACCTATGGTTTTTTCAGTGAATTTCAAAGGTTTTTTAAATGCTAATTTCTAACTATAACGTCCCTGAAACCTGTGGTTTTTTCAGTGAATTTAATAATATATTTCAAACAACACAGTTTTAGAATAATGTGAAATCTTTTTTAAATAAACCTCAAAAATTTATAACTCACCTTGCAAATAAATCTGTTGAATGAAAAATCTCACACACTCAGACAGGATTTTCTTTTACACACAGTCAATATAATGTACCAGACTCAGGAAGGTTAAACCAGTAATGGCATGGTTTCCCTCTCTTTTTCCATACAAATACACATAAGCAACAAATGACATTGCTTCCCAGAGTTTTTCAAATTGTAAAACACATTTCCATTGGTTACAGATAATAACTCTTATCAACTGACTTCTTCACCCCTTCTGCTTAATGCCAGTTTCCATAGCAACAGCTCATGCAACAATCAACTTAACTGACAGGTCAAAAGTTCACCATATTTTCAAGTTCACCACACAATGTTGCAAATGGAAACAGCAGGTGTGGTTGCCTTAGCAGAACATGACCTTATCCTTTCGACTGTACTTTTCAAACATTTTTTACTAACCAATAAGAAACTTGCTTTTTAAAGAAAGTAAAATGCACCCTATTTTTGAATGTACAATGATCTTAAACAGCCAATCAATTCTCTTCTTTCTTAAAAACAGCATCTTCTCCACCATTTTAGATTCCTCTCATTCTACCAACTGACTACCTCAGCTACAGACATATTTTGATTTCCTACAGACATCCCTTCAAGATGCTTTCTGTGTGGATTGTTGGGCACAGCTATGTATTCTGGTGCAAAAGGTATGCTGAACACAGAGGTATTGACAAAAACCTAGCTTTGCAAAATGTAGACATAAAATGGATTGGGCAGAGAGGCCCCCCTCCCGGGCCATTTTTGGCCCCGGGGACTCCATCCCCCGGGGCATACCCTCACAGTTGGGGACCGTGGGGGGAGCCCCAATTCCCCCATGGTCCCACCGGCTCCCCACCTCCTGCAGGAGCCGGCATTGCTTTTCCACAAGGGGAGCTGCTGACATGCAGCTCCCCTTGTGGAAAAGCAATCCTACTTTGCTTCGTAGAAGCGAGAGCAGGTTTCCCTGCTCTCGCTTCCATGAAGCATTTTGGAGTTTGCTATGGCAGGGCGGAAGCCGGGCTCCCGTCCTGCCATAGCCGTGCTCCCGCCCTGCCATAGCAAACAGCAGTGTCCAGGGGTTGGGCACCCCAGGACACTGCAGGAGCTGGCCCTGGGGGGTGGCAGTCCCCAGGGCCATAGAGGGCTCCTGGAAGGGGGCCCCGCTGCCCCCCTCTCTCCATTTCATTGCCCCGGGAAGGTGGTGGTCCCCAGGGGCCCGCAACGGACCCCCGTATTTAAATATAAAATGCCCCGGGGAGGCGGCGGTCCCCAGGGCTGCGGGGGCCCCCGCGGTCCCCCGCACATTAATTCGCAAGTGCCCCCGGGACCTGGCCCACCCGGGAGCTTTTTAAAAACGACAGTCCGTGCTTCTTTTTTTTTTATTTTCTCGGCAGGAGTCGCGACCCCAACGCGACTTCTACCATTTAAAAAAAAATATATATATTTTTTTGTCCCTGGGGGTCCTTGTGGGACCCCCTGAACAAGCCTAGGGGGTTAGGGTGTTTCTACCCTGCCCCCTTTTCTTCTTTTTTAATCTTTTTTCTACTGTTTTCTTGTGACTCGGTTCTACTTCCAGCTACCCCATAAGTTCATCATAGTATAGTACTTGACATTTCATTTAACACCATAACCTCAGAATATGACATTTGCACTGACAGTTTTATAACATATAAAATATTGCATTTGGTGCTTCACGGAAACAGTGATTGTCAACAGAGCAGACAACAGTGATAATCATGAACTCAATAGTGCTAACAAAATTATAAGTGAAATTTAAAATAGAGACTATATAGTCTTACAGAATAGGAACTGATTGGGTTAGGTGACGGGAAGCGTCACTATATTACAGGTGTACGTATAATTCCTCATCGTTATTCATTCCTGTGGGGAACATGCTACCTGACAACAGGATCAGTCTTGACTCAAGTCTGCGTAATGCTAATACTCGGTTCCCTCCTCTTGGGTGTTTAGGGATCGTAGCAAGACCAAAGTATTTGCCTTTTGTCCAATCACCCTCATGTGCCTCATTGAAATGTCTGGATGTACTGTAACTGAAGTCGCGGTTTGTCACCGCTCTCCAATGCTCCAGGATTCTTTTCTTGACTGGGAATGTTGTCGATCCGACATACCATTTCCCACACGGACAAGTAATGGCATAGACCACGAAATCTGTCCCACATGTAATGGGCCTAGTTATTTTCCATTGCCTCTTAGATCTCTGTAGTGATACTTCCCTCACATTCTCACTGTGGCTGCAGGCTTTGCATTTGCTGCATTTGTAGAAGCCTCCCCTTTGTTCAAGCCAAGTCTTTTTGTTGCTTTGTAGGTGGCTATTGACTAGAATGTCCTTAAGGGACAAACCTTTCCTGAAGGTGACAGATGGTGAATGACCAAGCTTCGCCTCGAGTAATGGGTCTTGTGTCAAGATATGCCATCTTTTCTTAAGTACATTCCCCAACTCACCTGCCTGTGAGTTATATGTGGTTATAAACCTGACTGGTGTTCCTGCTTCTTCTGGTTTGTCGTGAACCTTGGGTGGTTGAAATAAGGCATCATTGCGACTGATAGTGTCAGCTTTGGTGATACTTCTCCGTAACATTTTAGTCGGGTACCCTCTGTTCCTGAACCTCTTAACCATTTCGTGTTTGGTTTTCTCATAAGAGGCTTCAGTACTGCAGTTGCGTTTAGCTCTAAGGAACTCACTGTAAGGGATGCTTCATCTAAAATTAGGGGGATGGCAGCTGGGTGAATGGAGGATGGAGTTCCCTGCGGTCTTTTTTCTGTATAGGTCTGTTGTAATTTTGCCTTCACTGATGGTCAATCTGATGTCAAGGAAATCAATAGTTTGCTGGCTGTACTGCATGGTGAATTTTAAATTCATGGTGTTAAAATTCAAACGTTTAACAAACTCAAGGAGATAACATTCATTACCCTCCCACACAAAGAACACATCATCAATAAACGTTAGCCACAGCCCAATACTATTGGACCAAGGTTCCATCTCCTCACTCCATAGGACCTGCTTCTCCCACCAGCCTACGACAAGATTGGCATAGCTGGGGGCGAAGCAGGTACCCATTGAAGTGCCCTGTAGTTGTTTATACCACTTCCCATCAAACATGAATACATTTTCTGTAAGGCATATTTCGATCATCTGTAAGATCATGCGTGTATGTTCCAAAAATTCAATGTTCCTTGCTTTTAGGAAGTGTTGGCATGCTCTAAGGCCGTCTGCGTGTCTAATGCTCATATAGAGGCTTTCAACGTCTAGGCAGACCATCCAATACTCCCTCTCCCAGTGTAGGTTTTGGATTTTCTGTAGGAAATCCTTAGTGCCCCTAAGGTAGGAGTTCAGGTCTTTCACATATGGGAAAAGGAAATGGTCTACAAAAACAGAGGTTTTCTCCAATAAGCTGTTTTTGGAGGACACAATAGGACGGTCAGGGGGGTTATCAGGATCTTTATGTACCTTTGGTAAAAGGTAAAAGGTGGGTGTGGTGGGTGTTTCATTCAGTAGGAACTGTCTCTCGTCCCAGCTCAGGAGTTTGTTATCAAACCACTCTTTAAGGAGCTCATGGTATCTGAGTTGTAAGGTGTTCAGGTATGTTTTGTCTACCCTTTCATAGCATGTGGTGTTACTTAGTTGTCTTAGGGCTTCCCGTATGTACTTGTCCCTATCCATCACCACAATGTTACCACCCTTATCTGATGATTTGATAACAATTTTATCATCTTTTTGGAGACTGGTAAACTGCCTCCCATTGGTCTTTAGTGATGTTTTTCATTCTAGGGCTTGTTCCTGTGAGTTTAAGTAAATCATTACCGACCGTCTCATGAAATAAATCAATATTGTCTTTAGGTGTTTGTGGTACATACTTCGACGGTGCTCTGAATTTGGTCACGCTAGGTACCCCTGTATCAATACCCAATGTGTGTAAAGCAGTATCATCGCATGTGTAGTCAAGGGGATTTTGGAAACTGATGACTGCTGGTGTTTGTTCTTGTAAATTTTGCAAAACATTTAATGTGGGGTTGTCTTCGATAGCTAATGTGGGTAATGCATTACTGCTTTGACTATGTGAAATCATATTCCTGGCATTTACATTTCCCCTTATTGTATGCATTTTAAACAATTTAACCTTACGCGCAAATTGGTACAGGTCAATGCGTGTTTGAGCAAAGACTATGGGTGCATCGGGACAAAAGAATAGACCTAATTTGAGAACTTGTTCTTCAATTTCAGTTATGACTCTGCTTGAAAGGTTCATTACCGTCAATTGCTGTGTGTTATCCTCCATTACTTCATCTTTGTGTTCTGGCTCCTTGTTCCCACACCAGTATTGCTGTTCTTTTTTCCGCCTGCAGCGTCTTTTTTGGCTCTCGTATTGGCGCCTCTTCCTCTTCCTCCGGGTTTTCCCCTGAACGATTGTTCCTGATTCCTCTGTCTGAGGCGCAGTTCCTTGGAAAAAGAAGACAATTCTCCTTGATTTGATGCATTGTTGTCAGTAGATTCTTGATCTGAGCTCAAATCCGTGATGGAGCCATTCGTACCTTTGTCCGCTACACCTAGCGCTCTGTCTTTTGCCATGTCAGCTCTTGTTTTGTCGAATTTTCTGGTGAACGTTAGTATCCGCCCGTTGCAGTAATCCCTCTCGTCTCGCTGGAATTTTCTCTCCTTTCTCTCGATCACTCCTTTTTCAAAAGCCTTAATTCTTTCATCGACAGCAGTGAGAATACTCTTGACTTCATTTTGGTCTGTGTTCTTTTCTAGATCTTCCATGAGAGCTTGAATTTGCTGTGTCAGCTCCTTATGTTCATTCCAAGCATTTTTAATTAGCATGTGCAGCATGTTTTTGGAGCAGGTATTTGTATTATCAGTCCAGTCTTTCAGTAACTGAGGTTTTGGGCTACTCAGCGTAGGTATAATAAAAATCCTTAGTCCTCTAGGGATTCTATTAACTTCAAGATAATTTTGCAGAGAGGTGGCCTCCCACCATCTGCTTGTTTCTTTCTTGCATAGCCTCTCAAGCTGCTTCCCCTTCTGTTTGATTGTTGACATTGTTTGCGGCGCTGCCTGTTGGCTGTCAGCATTCCCCACTATCTCTGGGTGTCTTTTGAAGATCAAGTTAGCGGACGCTTCCCGTCCCTTTTACCACTCTGTTGCCATTTCAAACTCCGTTAGTTTCTACCGAAAAATCGGTTAACCTCGAAAACCGCGCTTCTGTAACAAGTTTACTGGCGGACTCTGGCGTGACCGGGACTCCGCTCGTGTACGGATCTGTTTCACGAGCTGTCAGTTTAAAGGGATAACAAAGTTCTTTTGCGAGCGTTTGTCCGGCGCTCACCTGTCTTTCCTGTATCCCTGTGCTGGTGTGTGGAGCTCCAGCTCCTGACGGATCACAGCCGGCGGGCGTGTTCGTGTCGGTTTCCAAATGGCGTGCTGGCGGGAAAACACTGCCCTTCCTTCCGAGTCGGGGCTCGTTAGCGGACGCCGCCGCTTACATATACAAACGAAAATCCCTGCAATCCTGGCAGGAAAAAGCGAGCCACTCCGGTTTCCAAGGTGAAAATATTACGGGTTTATTTTGGCAAACAACAGACGCGTTTCGATCTCTGGCGAGATCTTGGTCACATGACCTTCTGCCAGTTCCTCGTATATTTAAAGACACAGTGATGTGCACGGCGCAGCGTGCGGTGAAAACGACATAAACAAAATACTTTGGTGAGTTCATATGCCAAGCAAGATATCATTGTTAATATCACAGATGCTTTAGATTAGTATTCAAAAAGTATACCGTGGTATAAAACCATAATAGTTAGACATTAGATGTCTGTCTCCATGATTAGTGTGTTCTCTCGTAGCTGCTGGGTCATGGGTATAGTACCCCTTAGTTCTGCGAGAAAAACATCAGTTATCTAGGGTAAAGTACCCTATCACTTTTAAAGGTGTTCACAACAGTGAGTTTTGCAAAAAGCCAGCCGGCAAGTTGCGTGTTATACTTACAGTTAACGGTGAGAAAATGGGGGAATGTGTGTCTTGGAGCTGGTGGTTAGGGAAGCTCTCTTAATCGGTGATGATTTGCATGAATCGTGCACCCAGTGCATTATCTAGACCCCTAACTCAATTGTGAATTGCTCCTAGGCCCTGTCTAAATGATAGATCATGTGGAGTTGTGCCACAATCAATATGAGGTGCTGTCTAAGTCTGTACCTTTAACGTGACCAAACGTTATGGAGAGATGACAGTTCCTAGGAACATACTTCAATCTCCTGTGCTCTTAGCAATATCTTGGTGGCTATCCTCCTTCTGTGATGTTTGTTCAATCTGTTAAAAAATGTAAAAGACAGAGTCTGTTAGTAACATACTTCCAGCTACCCCATAAGTTCATCATAGTATAGTACTTGACATTTCATTTAACACCATAACCTCAGAATATGACATTTGCACTGACAGTTGTATAACATATAAAATATTGCATTTGGTGCTTCACGGAAACAGTGATTGTCAACAGAGCAGACAACAGTGATAATCATGAACTCAATAGTGCTAACAAAATTATAAGTGAAATTTAAAATAGATACTATATAGTCTTTGTGAGAAGTTGGCCTGGCATATGCTGTCCACTAATTATAGTGGGCACCTTGCACCAGTCCAAACAACCCCTTATTGGAGATAGGTTAAAGACAACCTTATTGAAAGCTATCCTAGTGGTAGCTATGGAGAGCAGCCTTCAGGCTAAGTCTTGAAGGAATGTAAAGCAGCTTGTTTTACCAGTCTATAATCTCTTGAGTGACCAAATGAAAGAGCACCACACCAGGTATATATTCAAAATATATGTATTTATTGCTAAACACACCCCTCTAGTCTCTTTATGAGGCTAGAGTTCGAAATACACAAGTTATAAGTTATTTAAACACAGTAATAGCACAAATACACGTTTGGGCCCTAGGGGCGTACCAAACCATATACCAATAAAGTGGTATAAGAACCACGACTGAACTAGACACTAGGCCTAGAGCCTCTAGAAGTGCTTGGACCACAAGGAACCACCCAAGGTAGTGACACAGGGGACCCACGGGGGACGCGTGCAGTGTAAATACACAGCCGCGATACGTCGTTAACTTCTATGGAGAAAGTCGCGATCAGGAAATTAAAGAAAAGGGACACTTAAAGGAGGACTTGGAGCAAACCCTTTGAGAACTAGGTCGTTCTAGAGTCTCTACCCACGGGAGCACCGGAGTACTCGTGTTACCTCACCCAGGGAAGCCGGGTGCATAGGTGCCTTTCGGGGTCGGGTTTCGTCGTCGATTTGAATGGCGATCTGCTGCAAAGTGCTGCTGGCGACCAAGTGGAAAGTGTCCGGGTGGATCCAAGAGTGGATCGGAGATCTGAAGAACCTGAAAGCAGAGGGGACAGAGTCTGGGTCACTAGCCAGTGACCAGGAAGGCGATGAGCGGATGCCCACCGATGTCGAGTGCTTCAGGTAGGTTGACGGTCATCTTCACTCTTCAGCCACGAAGTCCAGGAGGCGTTGTCGGCAACCAGGAGCAGGATTCGGGCTGGTACACAATGTCTGTCGAGTGCTGAGGCATCGGCGACCAGATTAGACCCAACAAGCCTTGGCAACGGCAAGTCTTGATGAAAGTAAAGAATGATGATGATGCAGACCAGCAAGGTCTGAGGAACTCACCCAGCAAGGGTAAGTGAGGGCAAGCCTGGAGCAACCAGGGAGCCCAAGAAGAAAAGGATTGGCCTTCGTGAAGGGCTACTAGCCAACAGGCTAGCGACCGCAAAGGAGCCTCGAGACGTCACACGTGGAGCTGGCTCACAGGACACTCGTGGAGTGGAGGCCAGTGATCTTCAGTGCAGTTGGTGCTGGAGGCTAGGGCTACTCAGAGCCCAAAGCACAACTTCGTTGGAGACCCAGAAGAGGATGCACTAGCAAATGCGTGCGGTGTCCAGGGGTCACGGTTCCACGTTACCCACGACAGCTACGGGCCTCAGCTTTGCTGGGGACTCAGGGCAGCCTCGGGGAAGTCTGGAAATCTACCTCTGGTGATGCAAAGACTTCGGCGTCCGACGGGAGCTTAGGCGATGCAGACCGGACAATTGCTTCTTTGGTGCATGCCAAGCAGGGAGTCACTCCTTGACCCCAAGGGAGATTCTTCTGTCCTCTAGTCTTGAGTAGAGCGTCGAAGGTCCAGGATTCTGTTTCAGAGTTTCGTCCAGGGATAATCTAAAGTCCTAAGGACTGGGTTCCTATACTTATACTAAGTTTAGGGGTTGTACTTACTCTGTGGCCCCACCTATGGGTGGGTCAGGGCAGAGGGGTGGCTACACCCCTTTCCCTTTGTCCAGTTCGCGCCAAAGCAGGGGCTGCAAGCCCCTGATCCGGTTTGAACTGGGGTATGCACTGAGGGACACCAAGTGTGCCCCCAGTGCAGGACTTCAATGCACCCAAGAGTGCTCCCGCCCAGCCCCAATACACACTATCCTGTCTGGGGAGGTGGTCACACCTCCCTGGGACAGGAAACCTATTGTCCAGGCCTCCCCTGCCGGAGTTTTGGTCAGCAGCAGGAGGCCAGACTTGTGTCTGTGGCAGCAGCATCCATTTTGTGATGCCAGGGTTTTGGAAAGAAGTTACCGGTCAAGCCAGGGTTAACATGTCTCTCCCTCTAGAAGGGTGGAATGCTACCCCCGCCGCCAGAATTGGCAGGGGGGTAGTATTCCAAGATGTTTGACACCAAACACGACATGTTTCGGTGCAGCCATTCCAAAGTTAGCATTTAACGCGAGGTTATAATACGCTTAAGAGTATATGGTCAGGCTGCACTACAAACAGCATCAGAGAAGGGTCTCCGAACGCTGCAGAGGGGCCCTGCTCAGGCAGGGCACCCTCTCACATAGGAACCACGCACTCTGCCTTCAGGATTGATAAGGCCTGCCATTGGAGTGACTTATAGGTTTATATGTGTGTATGTATATAGTGATATAGGTAGCCTATATCCCAGTAAGGGGTGCATGCACCACCTTACCCAGGCTGCAGTAGCAGACCTGTGGTGTCAGTTTGGTTGGCCTTCCAGGGGTGGCACAATACATGCTGCAGCCCCTGGTAGGCCTCTGAGGTACCTATGCCCTGGGTACATAGTATACCATATACTAGGGACTTATAAGGGCACTCCAGATTCCAATCAGAGATGTGCCTAAGGCACATGGAAACCTTTTTACAGAGAAAGCAGATACACTGGGGCCCTGAATAGCAGGATCCCAGTCCAACTAAGTCATAAACCAGCAAAACACCAGAAAAAAGTGGGGGCAACCATATAGTCAGATTCCACCTTCCTACATAACTCCCCCCCCAAACGAAAGGAGATAAGGCTAACCTTGGCCAGTTGAGCCTTTATTGACTAAGTGGTCATATAAGGAAGCACCTGCACTAGCATGGTTGCCCCCTGTCTTATGGTCCACTAAGCAATCCCTCACCCTAAGGGTATGAGAGGGTCTCCACCATGGGGAATCACTACCTGTGGTGTGCTTAGGTAAAGTACAAGGCTGGTGAGGTGTCTGAGTAGGGAAGTGAGGCCCTAGGAATGTTGGTCTCAGCTTCCTCAGATCACTGGTCACCATGTATGCCTATCTTTCCATGACTGAGTTGCACTTTGCTCTAAGGGTCAACCTTTGGCTGCCTACAGCTGGGGGTTGGGTCCCTTTGGATGGAACACTGGAGGGACATGGCAGGTTTGGAACCTTCTGGTCCCAGGTTTGCCCTTGCCTACCAGAGTCCTTCTGGGGGAGGTCCCTACATAAAGGTATGGGGGATCCCTCAGTGTGTAGAGGAGTTTTCACCTGGCTAGGGCTACTAGCCTGGGTGCCCCTAATCTGCTGATGGGGGGTTCCTCTGGACAGGGGGCCCTGGGGGGTCCACTGACCTCCCTGACCTCTGCAGCCCTGGGCTGACTGAGGCAGGGTAGAGAGGGGCAGGTTACCTGCTCCAGACTGGGTACCACCTTGGAAGGGTCCTCTGCCATCAGGGGGTGGCCAGGCCAGGCCTGACTACCTCTGTGGCAGTTCCTTCACTAGGGGTAGGGTCAGTTCCCTGAGGAGGCTGACTCTTCCCTACTGTCTGGGGGAAGAAGACTTTTCTTCAACCCTTGTGCTCTCTGTTGGGGGAGAGGGGGCCATTCTTTCAGGCTCCATCTCTCCAAATTCTTGGGCTGGGGCTGTGGCCATCACAGCCCTACTAACCTTTACAGGGACACCCAACATCCTGAGATGGGTTTGGTGTTCAACTTCAGCCCAGGCTGAAATTTCCAGATCATTGCCCATCAGGCAATCTACAGGTAAGGTTGGGGACACTGCCACTCTTTTGGGCCTGTGACCCCCTCCCAGCTGAGATTGACTATGGCCATGGGGTGATCTGTTCTGACACCATCAATGTTGGTCACCTGGTATTTAAACTCAGGTAAAAGCTGGTGAGGGGGACTAGTTTCCCTGCCACCATGGTGACTCTAGCCCCTGTGTCCCTAAATGCCACAGCTTTCTGACCATTAATTATTGGCTCCAATCTGTACCTGCCCATTGCTGTGGGACCCATGGTAAAGGTGGCAAATCCTATACCACCATCAGAGTCAGAGGAGTCTGTTGAGGGGTCCCTGTCTAAACTAGGGCCCACCTCTGTTCCTCTTGCAAAAGCACCTAACTTTTGGGTGCACTACTCCCAACTGGAGGATTACTACTGGTAGTACCAGGAGGGGTGGTAGTAGTTGTGGGAGGAACATTTTCTTTATTGCCAATCCTGGGGCAACTGGGATCAGTTTTCCAGTGCCCAGGCTTTTACAGACATGGCAATATGGTTTCTTTTCAGGAGAAGAAGGAGTTTGGGACCCACCCCCAGAAGAGGAATTTTGGGGCCCTGTAGGGGACTTATCCTTAGATTTATCCCCACCTTTCTCTTGGGACTTAGTAGAATCTTTCTTCTGGTCACCACCCTGATTTTTAGTTTTTATTCTGGTTCTGACCCATTTGTCTGCCTTCTTTCCCAACTCTTGGGGAGAGGTCAGATCAGAGTCCACCAGATACTGGTGCAAAAGCTGGTTTTGACAATTATTAAGGATCTGCTCTCTCATAATCAAATTGTACAATCCTAAAAAGTCCTGTACTTTGTTGCCATGTATCCAACCTTCCAAGGCCTTAGTAGCACAATCTACAAAATCAACCCAGTCTTGAGTCTGAGCTTTTTGGGTGTCTCTGAACTTCAACCTATACTGTTCAGTGGTTAGGCCAAACCCATCTATCAGAGCACTCTTCAAGACTGTGTAATTGTCAGCATCCTCTTCTCTTACAGTGAGGAGCTTGTCTCTACCTTTGTCTGCAAAGGAGAGCCACAAGATTGCTGCCCACTGCTTCTGGGGGACCCTCTGAACTTTACAGGCCCTCTCCAGTGCAGTTATCCATTTGTGGATGTCATCCCCACTCTGGTAGGGAGGGACAATCTTGTTTAGGTTTCTATGGTCATAAGACCTTTCCCTATCTTTAGGGATATTGCTGCCACCATGGGACTCTAGTCCCAACTTTTTTCTCTCTTTGTAGAGATCTAGGGACTCCCTGTCTATAGCCAATTGTTATTTTCTGAGTTCAAGCTGAGCTTCCTCATATTGAATCAGCCTCTTTCTCCTCTCATGAGAGGATTCCCTCCTATGAGAGGAGACAGAGGTCCCTATTGAGGTGCCAGAGTGGTTAGACTCCTGAGAAGGAGATCTAGACCTTCTGGGCACACTCACAATCCTTCCTGGGGGGGACAAAGTGGAGGTAATTCTGAGCCTCCTCCTCATCCACACGAGGAATTGGGTTTTCCAGTTCAGGGTCATTGTCACCCTCCTGGTCAGTTCCAGAGGGGGCTGGGGGTGTTGCTACCCCTGGCCCCATCCTCATCTTCTGCCCCATCCTCTGCTCCTACCCCTTCAGTCCCTAAGGGCCTGCTGAGATCATAAGCCTCTAACATCTCTCTCAGATGTTGGGTGGTGGGAGCTTTGGCCTGTCTTCAGTTTCCTCAAATTGCATAATGCTCTCAATTCCAGATGGGAGTGTATCATACTTGGAGGGAAGAAGCCCAGGGGCTTCTGGCAAGGACTCACTGGGTCCTGGCTTTGAAGACATCACTAGTGAGGTGTGGTGTATGCACTACCTACTCTAGTGTGGCCTACTAAACTCTCTTGAGTTGTAGAAAGGGTGTGCTATCCCTTAACACACAACTCTAAGTTCAGGAACTTACTGTATACTAAGCTTAATTTATATGTACCTTAGGTACCTTTAGTGGTTTTCAGTTGATCAATTCAATTGAGATTATCTGGTAAAACAATAGCAAGCTGGAATCCCACACGCTGCCACCAATGTGAGAAGTTGGCCTGGCATATGCTGTCCACTAATTATAGTGGGCACCTTGCACCAGTCCAAACAACCCCTTATTGGAGATAGGTTAAAGACAACCTTATTGAAAGCTATCCTAGTGGTAGCTATGGAGAGCAGCCTTCAGGCTAAGTCTTGAAGGAATGTAAAGCAGCTTGTTTTACCAGTCTATAATCTCTTGAGTGACCAAATGAAAGAGCACCACACCAGGTATATATTCAAAATATATGTATTTATTGCTAAACACACCCCTCTAGTCTCTTTATGAGGCTAGAGTTCGAAATACACAAGTTATAAGTTATTTAAACACAGTAATAGCACAAATACACGTTTGGGCCCTAGGGGCGTACCAAACCATATACCAATAAAGTGGTATAAGTACCACGACTGAACTAGACACTAGGCCTAGAGCCTCTAGAAGTGCTTGGACCACAAGGAACCACCCAAGGTAGTGACACAGGGGACCCACGGGGGACGCGTGCAGTGTAAATACACAACCGTGATACGCCGTTAACTTCTATGGAGAAAGTCGCGATCAGGAAATTAAAGAAAAGGGACACTTAAAGGAGGCCTTTAGCAAACCCTTTGAGAACTAGGTCGTTCTAGAGTCTCTACCCACGGGAGCACCGGAGTACTCGTGTTACCTCACCCAGGGAAGCCGGGTGCATAGGTGCCTTTCGGGGTCGGGTTTCGTCGTCGATTTGAATGGCGATCTGCTGCAAAGTGCTGCTGGCGACCAAGTGGAAAGTGTCCGGGTTTATCCAAGAGTGGATCGGAGATCTGAAGAACCTGAAAGCAGAGGGGACAGAGTCTGGGTCACTAGCCAGTGACCAGGAAGGCGATGAGCGGATGCCCACCGATGTCGAGTGCTTCAGGTAGGTTGACGGTCATCTTGACTCTTCAGCCACGAGGTCCAGGAGGAGTTGTTGGCAACCAGGAGCAGGATTCGGGCTGGTACACGATGTCTGTCGAGTGCTGAGGCGTCGGCGACCGGATTGGACCCAACAAGCCTTGGCAATGGCAAGTCTCGATGAAAGTGAAGAATGATGATGATGCAGACCAGCAAGGTCTGAGGAACTCACCCAGCAAGGGTAAGTGAGGGCAAGCCTGGACCAACCAGGGAGCCCAAGAAGAAAAGGATTGGCCTTCATGAAGGGCTACTAGCCAATGGGCTAGCGACTGCGAAGGAGCCTCGAGACGTCGCACGTGGAGCTGGCTCACAGGACACTCGTGGAGTGGAGGCCAGTGATCTTCGGTGCAGTTGGTGCTGGAGGCTAGGGCTACTCGAAGCCCAAAGCATGACTTCGTGGGAGACCCAGAAGAGGATGCACTAGCAAATGCGTGCGGTGTCCAGGAGTCACGGTTCCACGTTACCCACGACAGCTATGGGCCTCAGCTTTGCTGGGGACTCAGGGAAGCCTTGATGAAGTCTGGAAATCCACCTCTGGTGATGCAAAGACTTCGGCATCCGGCGGGAGCTTAGGCGATGCAGACCAGACAATTGCTTCTTTGGTGCCTGCCAAGCAGGGAGTCACTCCTTGACCCCAAGGAGATTCTTCTGTCCTCTAGTCTTGAGTAGAGCATCGAAGGTCCAGGATTCTGTTTCAGAGTTTCGTCCAGGGATAATCTAAAGTCCTAAGGACTGGGTTCCTATACTTATACTAAGTTTAGGGGTTGGACTTACTCTGTGGCCCCACCTATGGGTGGGTCAGGGCAGAGGGGTGGCTACACCCCTTTCCCTTTGTCCAGTTTGCGCCAAAGCAGGGGCTGCAAGCCCCTGATCCAGTTTGAACTGGGGTATGCACAGGGACACCAAGTGTGCCCCCAGTGCAGGACTTCAATGCACCCAAGAGTGCTCCCGCCCAGCCCCAATACACACTATCCTGTCTGGGGAGGTGGTCACACCTCCCTGGGACAGGAAACCTATTGTCCAGGCCTCCCCTGCCGGAGTTTCGGTCAGCAGCAGGAGGCCAGACTTGTGTCTTTGGCAGCAGCATCCATTTTGTGATGCCAGGGCTTTGGAAAGAAGTTACCGGTCAAGCCAGGGTTAACATGTCTCTCCCTCTTGAAGGGTGGAATGCTACCCCCACTGCCAGAATTGGCAGGGGGGGTAGTATTCCAAGATGTTTGACACCAAACACGACATGTTTCGGTGCAGCCATTCCAAAGTTAGCATTTAACGCGAGGTTATAATGCGCTTAAGAGTATATGGTCAGGCTGCACTACAAACAGCATCAGAGAAGGGTCTCCGAACGCTGCAGAGGGCCCTGCTCAGGCAGGGGCACCCTCTCACATAGAAACCACGCACTCTGCCTTCAGGATTGATAAGGCCTGCCATAGGAGTGACTTATAGGTTTATATGTGTGTATGTATATAGTGATATAGGTAGCCTATATCCCAGTAAGGAGTGCATGCACCACCTTACCCAGGCTGCAGTAGCAGACCTGTGGTGTCAGTTTGGATGGCCTTCCAGGGGTGGCACAATACATGCTGCAGCCCCTGGTAGGCCTCTGAGGTACCTATGCCCTGGGTACATAGTATACCATATACTAGGGACTTATAAGGGCACTCCAGATTCCAATCAGAGATGTGCCTAAGGCACATGGAAACCTTTTTACAGAGAAAGCAGATAGACTGGTGCCCTGAATAGCAGGATCCCAGTCCAACTAAGTCATAAACCAGCAAAACACCAGAAAAAAAGTGGGGGCAACCATATAGTCAGATTCCACCTTCCTACAGTCTTACAGAATAGGAACTGATTGGGTTAGGTGACGGGAAGCGTCACTATATTACAGGTGTATGTATAATTCCTCATCGTTATTCATTCCTGTGGGGAACATGCTACCTGACAACAGGATCAGTCTTGACTCAAGTCTGCGTAATGCTAATACTTGGTTCCCTCCTCTTGGGTGTTTAGGGATCGTAGCAAGACCAAAGTATTTGCCTTTTGTCTAATCGCCCTCATGTGCCTCATTGAAATGTCTGGATGTACTGTAACTGAAGTCGCGGTTTGTCACTGCTCTCCAATGCTCCAGGATTCTTTTCTTGACTGGGAATGTTGTCGATCCGACATACCATTTCCCACACGGACAAGTAATGGCATAGACCACGAAATCTGTCCCACATGTAATGGGCCTAGTTATTTTCCATTGCCTCTTAGATCTCTGTAGTGATACTTCCCTCACATTCTCACTGTGGCTGCAGGCTTTGCATTTGCTGCATTTGTAGAAGCCTCCCCTTTATTCAAGCCAAGTCTTTTTGTTGCTTTGTAGGTGGCTATTGACTAGAATGTCCTTAAGGGACAAACCTTTCCTGAAGGTGACAGATGGTGAATGACCAAGCTTCGCCTCGAGTAATGGGTCTTGTGTCAAGATATGCCATCTTTTCTTAAGTACATTCCCCAACTCACCTGCCTGTGAGTTATATGTGGTTATAAACCTGACTGGTGTTCCTGCTTCTTCTGGTTTGTCGTGAACCTTGGGTGGTTGAAATAAGGCATCATTGCGACTGATAGTGTCAGCTTTGGTGATACTTCTCCATAACATTTTAGTCGGGTACCCTCTGTTCCTGAACCTCTTAACCATTTCGTGTTTGGTTTTCTCATAAGAGGCTTCAGTACTGCAGTTGCGTTTAGCTCTAAGGAACTCACTGTAAGGGACGCTCCATCTAAAATTAGGGGGATGGCAGCTGGCTGAATGGAGGATGGAGTTCCCTGCGGTCTTTTTTCTGTATAGGTCTGTTGTAATTTTGCCTTCACTGATGGTCAATCTGATGTCAAGGAAATCAATAGTTTGCTGGCTGTGCTGCATGGTGAATTTTAAATTCATGGTGTTACAATTCAAACGTTTAACAAACTCAAGGAGATCACATTCATTACCCTCCCACACAAAGAACACATCATCAATAAACCTTAGCCACAGCCCAATACTATTGGACCAAGGTTCCATCTCCTCACTCCATAGGACCTGCTTCTCCCACCAGCCTACCACAAGATTAGCATAGCTGGGGGCGAAGCAGGTACCCATTGAAGTGCCCTGTAGTTGTTTATACCACTTCCCATCAAACATGAATACATTTTCTGTAAGGCATATTTCGATCATCTGTAAGATCATGCGTGTATGTTCCAAAAATTCAATGTTCCTTGCTTTTAGGAAGTGTTGGCATGCTCTAAGGCCGTCTGCGTGTCTAATGCTCATATAGAGGCTTTCAACGTCTAGGCAGACCATCCAATACTTCCTCTCCCAGTGTAGGTTTTGGATTTTCTGTAGGAAATCCTTAGTGCCCCTAAGGTAGGAGTTCAGGTCTTTCACATATGGGAAAAGGAAATGGTCTACAAAAAGAGGTTTTCTCAATAAGCTGTTTTTGGAGGACACAATAGGACGGCCAGGGGGTTATCAGGATCTTTATGTACCTTTGGTAAAAGGTAAAAGGTGGGTGTGGTGGGTGTTTCATTCAGTAGGAACTGTCTCTCGTCCCAGCTCAGGAGTTTGTTATCAAACCACTCTTTAAGGAGCTCATGGTATCTGAGTTGTAAGGTGTTTAGGTATGTTTTGTCTACCCTTTCATAGCATGTGGTGTTACTTAGTTGTCTTAGGGCTTCCCGTATGTACTTGTCCCTATCCATCACCACAATGTTACCACCCCTATCTGATGATTTGATAACAATTTTATCATCTTTTTGGAGACTGGAAACTGCCTCCCATTGGTCTTTAGTGATGTTTTTCATTCTAGGGCTTGTTCCTGTGAGTTTAAGTAAATCATTACCGACCGTCTCATGAAATAAATCAATGTTGTCTTTAGGTGTTTGTGGTACATACTTCGACGGTGCTCTGAATTTGGTCACGCTAGGTGCCCCTGTATCAATACCCAATGTGTGTAAAGCAGTATCATCGTATGTGTAGTCAAGGGGATTTTGGGAACTGATGACTGCTGGTGTTTGTTCTTGTAAATTTTGCAAGACATTTAGGGGTCGATTCCGATTCGGGCCGGAAATTTCTCCGACCGAGCCGGACCCGGAGAGATTTCCGACCGAATCGGACCCGTGCAGTCCGACCGAACGAGTCCGATGCGTCCGTATGTTATCGGACACGAGTCGGTCGGACTCCCATTGAACTCAATGGGAGCCGGTCGTCCAACGCGTGCGCGGGCTCCCATTGCCTCCAATGGGTGCGAGGCGGACAAGGGCGCCCCCTACAGCGAGTACGCCGCGAGCGCCCGCGGCGTGCACGCACAGGTAGGGGGGACCCATGGGTCCCCCCTGTGTGCGCCTCGCACGGGTGACGCGTACAGGGGGTCCGACACGGACCCCAAAGTACGGCTCCGACAGCGAGTTCGAGTCGGACGGCGCGAGTCGGTCGGAGCGGTCGAGGTGCGCATCGTGCTTACCCGGCCGGAAAACGTCTCCATTGCGCGGTGCGAATCGGGTCCGAGCGAGTCGGTCGGAGCGGTACGATCCGGGTACGAGTCGGTCGGAGCGGTCGGGTCGCCCGGACGAGTCGGTCGGCGGAGTCGCATCGTACTCGCTCGGCCGGACCCGCGTACGGTTCGGTCGGGAAACAGGCTTTCGCATGGCTTTTTTCCCGACCGAATGGTATTGGGTGCGCCTCCGACCGAGATCGGAATCGGCCCCTTAATGTGGGGATGTCTGTGATAACTAATGTGGGTAATGCATTACTGCTTTGACTATGTGAAATCATATTCCTGGCATTTACATTTCCCCTTATTGTATGCATTTTAAACAATTTAACCTTACGCGCAAATTGGTACAGGTCAATGCGTGTTTGAGCAAAGTCTATGGGTGCATCGGGACAAAAGGATAGACCTAATTTAAGAACTTGTTCTTCAATTTCAGTTATGACTCTGCTTGAAAGGATCATTACCGTCAATTGCTGTGTGTTATCCTCCATTACTTCATCTTTGTGTTCTGGCTCCTTGTTCCCACACCAGTATTGCTGTTCTTTTTTCCACCTGCAGCGTCTTTTTTGGCTCTTGTATTGGCGCCTCTTCCTCTTGCTCCGGGTTTTCCCCTGAATGATTGTTCCTGATTCCTCTGTCTGAGGCGCAGTTCCTCGGAAAAAGAAGACAATTCTCATTGATTTGATGCATTGCTGTCAGTAGATTCTTGATCTGAGCTCAAATCCGTGATGGAGCCATTCGTACCTTTGTCCGCTACACCTAGCGCTCTGTCTTTTGCCATGTCAGCTCTTGTTTTGTCGAATTTTCTGGTGAACGTTAGTATCCGCCCGTTGCAGTAATCCCTCTCATCTCGCTGGAATTTTCTCTCCTTTCTCTCGATCACTCCTTTTTCAAAAGCCTTAATTCTTTCATCGACAGCAGTGAGAACACTCTTGACTTCATTTTGGTCTGTGTTCTTTTCTAGATCTTCCATGAGAGCTTGAATTTGCTGTGTCAGCTCCTTATGTTCATTCCAAGCATTTTTAATTAGCATGTGCAGCATGTTTTTGGAGCAGGTATTTGTATTATCAGTCCAGTCTTTCAGTAACTGAGGTTTTGGGCTACTCAGCGTAGGTATAATAAAAATCCTTAGTCCTCTAGGGATTCTATTAACTTCAAGATAATTTTACACCATCTGCTTGTTTCTTTCTTGCATAGCCTCTCAAGCTGGTTCCCCTTCTGTTTGATTGTTGACATTGTTTGCGGCGCTGCCTGTTGGCTGTCAGCATTCCCCACTATCTCTGGGTGTCTTTTGAAGATCAAGTTAGCGGACGCTTCCCGTCCCTTTTACCACTCTGTTGCCATTTCAAACTCCGTTAGTTTCTACCGAAAAATCGGTTAACCTCGAAAACCGCGCTTCTGTAACAAGTTTACTGGCGGACTCTGGCATGACCGGGACTCCGCTCGTGTATGGATCTGTTTCACGAGCGGTCAGTTTAAAGGGATAACAAAGTTCTTTTGCGAGCGTTTGTCGGGCGCTCACCTGTCTTTCCTGTATCCCTGTGCTGGTGTGTGGAGCTCCAGCTCCTGACGGATCACAGCCGGCAGGCGTGTTCGTGTCGGTTTCCAAATGGCGTGCTGGTGGGAAAACACTGCCCTTCCTTCCGAGTCGGGGCTCGTTAGCGGACGCCGCCGCTTACATATACAAACGAAAATCCCTGCAATCCTGGCAGGAAAAAGCGAGCCACTCCAGTTTCCAAGGTGAAAATATTACGGGTTTATTTTGGCAAACAACAGACGCGTTTCGATCTCTGGCGAGATCTTGGTCACATGACCTTCTGCCAGTTCCTCGTATATTTAAAGACACAGTGATGTGCACGGCGCATCGTGCGGTGAAAACGACATAAACAAAATACTTTGGTGAGTTCATATGCCAAGCAAGATATCACTGTTAATATCACAGATGCTTTAGATTAGTATTCAAAAAGTATACCGTGGTATAAATCCATAATAGTTATACATTAGATGTCTGTCTCCATGATTAGTGTGTTCTCCCGTAGCTGCTGGGTCATGGGTATAGTACCCCTTAGTTCTGCGAGAAAAACATCAGTTATCTAGGGTAAAGTACCCTATCACTTTTAAAGGTGTTCACAACAGGGAGTTTTGCAAAAAGCCAGCCGGCAAGTTGCGTGTTATACTTGCAGTTGATGGTGAGAAAATGGGGGAATGTGTGTCTTGGAGCTGGTGGTTAGGGAAGCTCTCTTAATCGGTGATGATTTGCATGAATCGTGCACCCAGTGCATTATCTAGACCCCTAACTCAATTGTGAATTGCTCCTAGGCCCTATCTAAATGATAGGTCATGTGGAGTTGTGCCACAATCAATATGAGGTGCTGTCTAAGTCTGTACCTTTAACGTGACCAAAAGTTATGGAGAGATGACAGTTCCTAGGAACATTCTTCAATCTCCTGTGCTCTTAGCAATATCTTGGTGGCTATCCTCCTTCTGTGATGTTTGTTCAATCTGTAGGTAGTTATAGTTAGGACCTAGTTTCCATAGGAAAAGCGTTTTTTCTTTTCCCAATAACTTTGGCGCCGTTTGACGAATCTTCGCGAAATTTTCAATATATATATATATATATTATTTATAGAGTTAGTCGACAAAATTTCCCCCAAAATTGACCGGTTGATTCTTGTTGTGCATGTAAACTTTTCGGTTGATCCATCAAGCGGGGGCCTGAAAAAATCTAAATATATATTACCTACTGGCAGTCGGCTGTAGGTAGTTGAAGTTAGGACCTAGTTTCCATAGGAAAAGCATTTTTTACTTGCATATAACTTTGGCGCCGTTTGCGAATCTTCACGTAATTTTCCCAAAGAAGTGCTCCGGTGAGTCTTGTTGCACATGGAAGGTTTTGGGGGGATTAGTGAAGCGGGGGCTGAGAAAATGGGGTTGATAAAGGGCGCATATGCAATGTTAATTCCCATAGAAACCTGTCAACACGACTAAAGCCCGAACCACTTAACAGAATTTCACCAAATTTGGCAGAAAGCTAGATTTTGTTATGCAGATTACACTTTCAGTTATTTGGTGTAAATCAGTTAAGTAGTTTTTTTGAAATTTAAGAAGAAAAACTTTTGCATATCTGTGGCTGTGGATATTCCACAGAGGCGTTGCGATTAATTGTGATGACACTCGCCAAAAGGAAAGCGGTGATCGGACAGCCTTAAGGTGAACGGAAAGCTGCGGCCACCATTTTATCACTTGGGAATGGTTCTCGGGGCTGAAAATCTGTGTGAAAAGTGGTTTAATGGGTCAGGGTGGAGGTACTCTGACCCCATGTTAGAGAAATGAATGTGTTAATGAGGCAAGTTACGTGTCCAAATTTTTTTTGGAGCATGCACGTTATTCGCGTCAACAACGTGACCAACAGCGTGTCCCCCGTGTAACATCGTGGCTATATCGCGACTACCGCGGCGTTGTCGCGAATATGGTGAAAATTATAAAAATACAAAAATTCACACACACCCTTAGTTTTACTTAGATACTGATAAACACACACACACGAACACTCATGCACCTACTGATACAAACCCAGTTAAAGACTTGTACACACACTCAGAGTAACACTCCGCCACTAACACATCTACTCAAACACTCATGCACCCATTCATAGACCCACTCAGAAAAACATACTCCTCTGTACAGAGCCATTCAGAGACTCACACACCATGTACAGACCACTCAGAGACTGATACACCTACTCACAGACCCAATGGGAGACTTATGGACCTACTCACACATCTAGTGAGACATTGATGGACCTACTAAGAGACACACACAGACACTGATGCATTCATTGATTTACCCACTGAATGGCTTAGACACCCAGTTACAAACCCACTCTTAGACTCATGCACCCATTTGCAGACCCAGTCAGAAACTCATGCAACCATTTGGAGACCCACTCAGACACTCATACACGTGTGTACAGACCCACTTAGAGACTCGCACAGTCACGTACAGACTCACTCAGAAATTCACACATCTACTGAGAGACCTACTTAGAAACTGTCACCCAGGCACTACTCATGCACTCATCCAATCACAAAGGCACTTCTCATACACCCATCCAGTCACCCAGGCACTACTTATGCCCTCATCCAAACACTCATGCATGACTCTAGCACTCATCCAGTCACTACTCATGCACTCATCCAATCACCCAGACACTACTCATGCACTCATCCAATCACCCAGGCACTACTCATGCGCTCATCCAATCACCCAGGCACTACTTATTCACTCATCCAATCACCCAGGCACTACTCATGCAATAATCCAGTCACCCAGGCACTACTCATCCACTAATGCAATCACCAATGCACTACTCATGCACTCATGCAATCACCCAGGCACTACTCATGCACTCATCCAATCACCCAGGCACTACTCGAGCACTCATCCAGTCATACAGGCACTGCTCATACACTCATCCAATCCCTCAGGCACTACTCATGCACTCATGCATTGACCCAGGCACTACTCATGTACTTATCCAGTCACCCAGGCACTGCTCATGCACTAATCCAATCACTCAGGCACTACTCATGCATTCATCCAGTCACCTAGGCACTACTCATACACTCATCCAATCACCCAGGCAGTACTCATGCACTCATCCAGTCACCCAGGCACTACTTATGCAGTCATCCATTCACACAGGCACTACTCATGCACTCATCCAGTCACCCAGGCACTATTCATGCACTCATCCAGTCACCCAGGCACTACTTGTACACTCATCCAATCACCCAAGCCCTACTCATGCACTCATCCAGTCACACAGGCACTACTCATGCACTCATATAATCACTGAGGCACTATTCATGCTCTCATACCCATGCACTCACCCAGTCACTCAGGCACTGTTCATGCACTCATCCAGTCATCCAGGCACTATTCATACACTCATCCAGTCATCCAGGCACTATTCATGCACCCATCCAGGCTCCCAGGCATACACATGCACTCATCCAGTCACCCAGACACTACTCATCCACTCATCCACTCATCCAATCACCCAGGCACTACTGATGCACTCATCCAATCACCCAGGCACCACTGATGCACTCATCCAATCACCAAGACACTGCTTATACACTTATTGAATCATTTATTCACCACTCATTCAATTATCCTTCCAACACTCATGCACTCATTCAATCATACATGCAGCACTGAAACAGTCATTGAATCATGTATGCACCAATCATGCACTTAGTGCACACATACAATTTTTCTTCTTTTAACCATAAACGGCGGTTCTGTAAAGAACCTTATTTATTTTCTGGAACTCTGTTTCTTTTTTCCATATTTGTAAATATTTTCTACTTTCTTTTATTTAAAAAAAATAATAAAATGGCAAGAGTGGCAAAATAAATTGTAAGTTCAAAAAAGAAGAGCAGTTCAGAAACTGAACAAAATAATAACTAAAAATTAACATTTGTGCTTGTCAGCAATGTCCAAAATAATGTCAACAGACTGTTCTCCAGCAATTAGGGTGGCATTGCAATCCAAAGAGTATGTAGCCACATGGCGTAATTGAGGAGAGATATCATGCTGGCATCTCTCCACTTCAGATGGCACTGTAGTTACTCTTGTAGGTGCTGCTGCTGCAGATCTGCTTGGCTGGTCTTTCTCTCTTTTCCTTTGTGCCATTTTCAATTGGCTTTTGTGGTATGTTTTTTTTTTTTTTGTAACAAACTTTATTGGGTTTTAGTTGATGTACTTACAGGCCTGGTTTCAATTTATATTTCAAACGTAAAATCGGCACATTTTCAACAGTCAAGGACCTACAAGTCCCATCACATATACATCTGTAACAGTATATTAGTATATTTCAACTGAATACCTATGTCCTTAACAAATGTATGGCTAGACAATCCTTCCATAGTACTGCATGGCTCCAGGTGTGCTACTTGTGCTGTCTAAACCCTCTGAACTTCACCCCCCTACCCCCAAACGCCCACCCTCCCCCCGTAACTAGTTCTGGCTATCTAAGACGTAGGTTCTATCAACCTCTTCCTACAGCGCTATTCCTCCATGATTCTTTCATGCTTGCCTTATTCCATCTATACTCTCCATGTGTTGTTCCATGGCTCTTAACCACTATAAGTACTCCTCCAGAATGTAAACCGTATCCACGATTTACTTCAGGAAGACCCTGTTACATCAGTCATGGGGAATCCCTATGTGAAGCTGTGGGCGATAACCCACTGTAAAGTGGGAAAGGAACTCAATCCTTTTGATTTAATTACCCTCACACACCCTAGTGGTGTCATGCTTCATCATCGGGTCACCCTGACGCCTACAAGTCAGGGTGGGCTCGACCATATTTCAGGGAGCGCTTAGTGATACGATTGGTCAGGGGGAAATAAAAATTCAAAATCCTCGGACAGATCCCAGTTTTCCTTTCTTCTTGGATCTGTACGGGATATTAAAAAAGGAATTGATAGGGTCAATCAGGGTATTATGGTCCTAAGACCCTAGTGCCAACATGTTTCAGTCTGTTTATGCCCCGATGAGGTGCTGGACTTTCTTGCATGCCCCAGGCTTTTGGCGAAAAGCCTGGGGACCCACAGCTATTAGGTTGTTCGGCTGGGCAGGACTCTTGATGCCTGTATGACTACAGAGCTACCCCTATCCGAGTGTGGTCTCACGTGAGACACGCCTCCTCTCAAATTGGGATGGAGCATCTGACATTCTAAAAATAAGTGTGTCGGGAAAAGGAGCAGCTATCTGCCCTTTTTAATAATAGTATAGGGAAATTCCCATATTTCTTTACTTTTTGGTCCAGGGAGGAATTTCCTTTGCCCTGAAGAAAGTCCAGCACCTCATCGGGGCATAAACGGACTGAAACATGTTGGCACTAGGGTCTTAGGACCATAATACCCTGATTGACCCTATCAATTCCTTTTTTAATATCCCGTACAGATCCAAGAATAAAGGGAAACTGGGATCTGTCCGAGGATTTTAAATTTTTATCTCCCCCTGACCAATCGTATCACTAAGAACTCCCTGAAATATGGTCGAGCCCACCCTGACTTGTAGGCGTCAGGGTGACCCGATGATGAAGCATGACACCACTAGGGTGTGTGAGGGTAATTAAATCAAAAGGATTGAGTTCCTTTCCCACTTTACAGTGGGTTATCGCCCACAACTTCACATAGGGATTCCCCATGACTGATGTAACAGAGTCTTCCTGAAGTAAATCGTGGATACGGTTTACATTCTGGAGGAGTACTTATAGTGGTTAAGTGTTATTACACAGGAGGGCGTACTCCTTCTTAAGAGTTCCTCTTGGCCCTTGGCAAGTAGAGTAAGGTCCCTTTCTCTAGTTTCCATTTTTGTGCATCTTTGTTCCATGGCTTATCATGTCTGCTCAGGTGTTATTTTGGGTATTTGGGACCGTGGATGCTCCGTCCATGCTGCTAGCTTTATATGCCTCAAGCATAGCATCCCATTCCAGTGAGATTGGGTTTTTCGAAGACCCCGGGCCTCTTCCTGTCGCAGTGCCACGCTTTCCACTCCGGCCCATCTAAGCAGCTCTGTATGCCACATCATTATGGTAGGGGCTCTGGGTGATTTCCAACGCATTGTGATTGATCTTTTTGCGACTATGAGCGCCAAATCTAAAAAGCGTAATTGTACCTTGTGCGCTTTCGGCCGCTTTCGGACTCCCAGTATGCACTCCAGTGCGGTGTCCTCCATAGGCAAGTGTATAGCTGTCTCTATCCTGTGTTTGACCCCCCCAATACTCCGCAAGCCCCATGCAGGACCATACCATATGTAGGAGGTCACCCTCAGGTAGGTGGTATCTGGGACATTGATGTGTCGTGTCCGGGTACATGCAGTGCAGCCTACGCGGGGTCAAGTAAGCCCTGTGGACTACCATACACTGAATAAATCTAAATTTTGCATTACGTGGTATTTTCCGTGGGTACTCCAGTGCACTGCCCCACTCTTTATCCGTTAACTCCCGCCCCATTTCTGTTCCCCATTGAGCTCTCGTGGAGTCTAGCTGGACCCTGGTGTGCGTGCGAATACTAAGGTAAAGCCATTTAATTAAGTGACTCCCACAGCCCATGTAGTATATTGCTTTTATAAGCGCATTGGATTGTGGTTCCTCCCCCTGTGGGGCCAAATGTTTTTTAATATAGTGCATTAAGGCAGAATGTGTCACATACAATGTGTCAGGTGCACCAGTTACGTGCGTGAAGAGCGCCCCATCACTGAAGAGCATCCCAACTGTCTCCACTCCTACATCAGTCCAGCACCGCAATGCCCGTTTCGTCAGCCTGCCAGGGGCCAATGGTATTCCTACCAGAGGTATATTATCCGCGTAATTGCCCCCCTCGGACGTGTATCGCAGTGCTCTACCCCAGCACTGGAGTGCTGTCCGTAAGAGGTGTGGTGTCCCCGGGGGTGGCCTGCTGTGTGGTAGCATTAACGTATGGAGTATCCCTCGTTCCACGTGTTTGACACTGTAATCCAGTTCTTGTAGATTACGGTCTGCCGTCCAATATGACAGCCATTGTAGTTGGCATGCATAATAGTAGGCCCTAAAGTCAGGAGCCCCCAATCCGCCCTCTCTTGTGCTAAGTTGGAGCTTTTTCAGGCTTATCCGGCGTCGACCCTTACCCCATATCAACTCTATGAGGATAGTGTCTAGTGTAGTGAAAATGGATGCAGGAAGAAGCAACGGCAGGTTCGTAAAGTAGTACAAAAGACGGGGAGTACCACCATCTTTGATAAGGCCACACCTCCGATGGCTGATAAAGGCAGCGTGGTCCAGAATGCCACCTGCGAGCGTATGCCACGAATCGCCTTACCTAGGTTTCCCTCTATCATATCCGTGTGTGAGCGGTAAACATCGATCCCTAAATATTTAAAAGTATGTGCGGCCACCGGGATCTGGAGCTCCCCAAAACCAATGTGATCCAAGTGACCCCGATCTTGGAAAAAGAAGGCATTGGATTTAGTGGAATTAATCGAGAGGCCCGACACTTTCTCAAACTCCGCGAAGATGCGGGGTAACGGCCCCTGACCCTTCATCACATCCGCGAGATATAGGATCAGGTCATCTGCATACGCCGATACCAAATGCACTGACGTAGCAATAGGGATACCATAGCGCATCGCATCTTGCCGCACCCGGAGCATCAATGGTTCCAGTGCCAATACAAACAGGATCGGCGACAGAGGACAACCTTGTCGCATGCCTCTATGAATCCCATACTCTTTGGAGATCAATTTCCCTGTGCGAACTCTCGCTGTGGGTGCCGCGTACAACAATTTGACCCACTGTATATACGCTGGGGGTATGCCGAATCGTGCGATTGCACTGAACATATAATCCCAGGACAGTGTATCGAATGCCTGCCGCATGTCCAAGGACACACAGCCAGCACTTGGAAATTGTGTCAGATCAACGGACATTATCTGATGTAGCCTGTGTAAATTCAAGGAAGTGCTCCGTTCAGGGACAAACCTGCACTGATCGCTGTGGATCAGCTTGGTAAGGTGGGGTTGAATTCTATTCGCCAACACCTTACTTAAGATCTTATATTCGGTGCAGAGGAGCGACAGGGGGCGATAGCCTGCCATATCAGTCGGATCCCTGCCTGGCTTAGGCAGGGACACCACCAATGCTTGAGCAGTAGTACGTGGTAGGTAGCCTAGTTCAAGCGCTGTCCCATATAGTTCCTCCAGGCGCGGTAACAGTGCCTCAGAGTACGCCTCAAAGAATTCTATCGGCAACCCATCCGGGCCCGGTGTCTTATTACGGGAGAGCCCGACCATGGCCACCTTGATCTCCGCCCTGGTAATAGGGCCCTCCAGGTCCTTTGTCATGCCTGTCGGGGGTTGTGGGTATGGCAGGTCCTCGAGAAAGTCCTCAATACTGGACTCCTCTAAACGGGGGGGGTGCACTATATAACTCCTCATAATATGTGCTAAAGGCCTCACTAATGTCATATTGTGAAGTCACGGTCCCTCCCCCTGGTAGGTTAATGCAGTTGAAGGCAGTGATAGGGGGATCATTTCTAATCAGCTTCGCTAGCAGGGTACCTGATTTGTCTGCGTCTGAGTGATGTAGTTGTGTATAAGACCTATAGTCGATTAACCTCAAGGTTTCCAGTAACTCTGCGTGCTGAATACGCAGTTCTTGCAACTGTGCCTGTTGTGCTGGGTCGTGCACTGCATCCTGCTCCAGTCGCCCCATGGTAGCCTCTGTGACCTGTAGTTTATAATGTGTCTCTTGCCTGGCCCCCACTGTAGCGCTGATTGCTGCCCCCCGGATAACCGCCTTAGCCGCGTCCCATTCTACCAGCACCGTGGATGCCGTGTTATGGTTTTCTGTGAAGTAATTTTGGAGTGTTGTAGCTAGCATGGTGCGGAAGACCGGGTCCTCCAATGTTTGAGGCCACAGGCTCCATGTAGGGACTGGCGAAGGCACTCTACCCCAGCTAATGGTTACCTCCAGGGGATTATGGTCGGAGAAGGTCTTTGCTAGGTGCGTAGTGTCTAATACTTGATCTACTACTGCGATGGAGCACATTATCCTGTCTATTCTAGTATGTAACTGGTGTACTGGGGAGAAAAAGGAATATTCCTTATGGAGCGGGTGCTTAAAGCGCCACACATCACACAGGGCCCAACTCCGTACCCAATCACAGAGTGCTTCCGACTCTTTGCAGGGCACTGTGTCCCTCAGGGGTGGGTGCGAGCGATCCAAGGTTACATCCATGACCGCGTTGCAGTCACCCCCTATTAGCCATGGGTGTGCCTTCCACCCCGCCAAGATAGGATTCAGGTTCTGAAAGTACTTGTGTTGGTCGTGATTTGGGGCATAAATGCTCCCTAGGACCACCAGCTGTCCATCCAGGGTGCCGCGAAGAAATATATATCTGCCCTGTGTATCTACCCTTTTATCCAGTAGCACGAACGGTACTCCCCCCCTTATCCATACCGTCACCCCACGGGCAAAGGCTGAGTAATTCGTAGTGATGACCTGCCCTCTCCACTTTTTCCTCATTTTCGTTGCCTCTGCCTCCATCAAGTGTGATTCCTGGAGGAAAGCCACTTGCACCCCCCGGCGTAACAATAGGGCATGTACCCTGTGACGTTTATGAACAGAGCCCAGCCCTCTAACGTTCCATGTGACAAATTTGTATTTATCCACCGCTTGCTGAGCCATCCACTCCCGTGTATCGCCTATAATGTCTGAGAGCCTGCAACTGAGTGAGGTGTAGTGATGTCAGCGTGCCAGAACTATATAACCCCCAACCTAAACTAACTATCAGGTGATGCCTATAAACAAAACCCAGCAAGACCAAACCAAAAAGACAATGCAATAAAACATGATAAAAAACTGTGGCAGTCGCAAACTGGGGGTTAGTAGCCACCACCGTCTTGCTGAAAACTTCTAATTTGGTCCATTCCAGAGCCCAAGCATAACAATGAGAGATCAGTACATATCACATTATCAATTATTTAGAAAACAGTCATTAAAGGATATGCAATTTTAGGGGGGACACCCCCACGGCGTTACATTTTGTGTGTGGGCCAGCCCTGCCACCACGGGCAATCCAGGAGGGCCACTACTCCAGTATTTCATCCACAGTTTGCTGCGTGACTACAGGGAAGAGTTGCAGGCTACTATCCGACTCAGAGCGAACTGTGCTGTGGTCCGACGAATCCGACATCCTGCGGGAGGAATTGTTCCTGAAGGTGTGGGCGGCAGACAGGGCCGCCGCTTTGCCGGACTGTACTTGCTGTTGTGTAGGCCCTAGGAAGGGTGGGGTAGTATTGAGGGTGGGCACCTGCCCCGAGCAGCTGCGCCCCGACGGCCCGGGCCCCCCGTAGCGGAGGGTGAGTGTCTCGGGTTCTGTGTTGGCCCCATGACGTCTATCCACTCCTCTACGTCTTCCAGACATTCGAAAAAGTAGGTTTTCTGTTCGTTGATGATCTTCAGACGTGCTGGGTAGAGAAACGCATACTTAAGGTTCCTGGCACGTAGTTTATTTTTCACCACTTGAAAAGAAGAGCGTCTGCGCTGTACCAGTAGCGTATAATCCGGATGCAGAGAGATCTGGCAGTTTTCAAATTCTATCCGTGTTTTTTCACGTGCCTTTTGTAGCAACATGTCACGATCTCTGTAGTTCAGGATTTTCACAATCAGGGGCCGTGGCGGCGCCCCCACCCTCGGCCTCCCGGTGGGAATTCGATGCGCCCTCTCTACGCAGAAGTAGTCGGAGAGGCCCTCTGGCGCCACATGGGTGCGGAACCAGTGTTCCATGTACGTCGTGGCTTCATTTCCCTCACTCCGTTCCGGCAGTCCAATGACGCAGATGTTATTTCGTCGTGCCCGAACTTCTGCATCTTCCACTCGGTCCAGCAGTCCCGCAACTTGTCCCCGCAATGACTGTAGCTGGTTAGCATGTTGCGGTACCAAGTCCTGTAACGTCGTGCTGTGATCCTTCACTGTGTCCGCCAGCTTTGCGTGGTCCGCCTTCAGTAAGTTGAAACCCGTGGCGAGGGCACCTAATTGCAGCTCCATGGCTCTCTGCGATTCCCGGACCTCTCTCAGTATTAAGTCCAATTTGTCCGGTGCACTCTCTTCGCCTGTGGGGGGAACAGTGTTGAGCGATTGCATCGCCTGCGAAGAGTTGCCCTCATCTTCACCCTGGGAGGCCGGCGTTCTCTCCTCCTGGGTTTTGCCCCGCTGTCGGCCCATCCTCCTCGATCAGGGCTCTCCACACTTTGGCCCCTATTCAGGCCCTCTTCGAGGGGTAATGGCTAGGTGGGACCACCTTCCAGACACAGCACACCCACCTGTGTATGCAAGACATGGTTCTGAGCTGTTCTGCAGGCCCAGGGCGCAGCACCCCCACGCGCCCAAAAACATCAGCGGCCCCGCTCGCCCCTAGCAGGTAGGGACTCCCTCAAAAGTTCTCGGACTGGGCCGAGATCGCGGAATGCCGCGTCGCTCTCGATATTCTGCTTTAACCCGCTGTTCACGTTCCGCGGGAGAGCTGCGCGCAGGGGGGCTCCCTCGTGTCATCTATGCCTTCGCCAGTGTCGCCTCAGGTCTAATATTCGCGCAGGACTTGTTGCGTATTATCCCTCATAGCAAGGCACAAAATGTCAGCCGGCAGCCCGGGCAGCTCCCTCCGCCTCCTGCCTCCCAGTTCACTCAGGCGTCCCCCACCTGCGATTTGGGCATCCTCATCAGCATGCTCTCCGAGTTTTGTGGGCCAGTCACGCAGAGCTCGGCATTCGTCCACCTCCAGGCATTCACTGCCGCAGCCGCGGTCTCCCGCAACCTCTGTATGGAAGGCAGGTGGGGAAAGGGGAGGGGCGAGAGTAGGACGTGTCAGCCCTCGAGTTGCCACTCTGCCAGCACCTCGGTTCTCCCACTGCTGATGTCGGCCCAATGTGCGTACGCCTTCCACAGCGCTTTTACTCACAGCCTCCGGTGCCCAGGCGCCCGGCTCACCGATACTCGCTTCACCACCGCGCCGGTGGTTTTTCCCCCCTTCTTCGTCTCGGGTCTCACGGGAAGCCGTCGTGCGCCAGCCACCAACGCAGACGCTCCCCCACGTTTAAAAATCTTATATGTGATTGTTATTCTTCTAGACAGGTGCTTGGCGCTACTAATTGTACTTGTTTGCAGCTTTGCGCTCACTTGGGCTGGTTATGTAAGAGAGGTTAGAGAATTTAAGTTAGGTAATGCAGATAGGAAAGACTCCAGTCCTTTCCTTTGTCCCGTCGGGCTGTCCTGTCACTAAGATAGTGGTAGTAGTTAGTCAGTTAGTTACTTAGTATTATTTGGTAATTTAGCGGCCTGCATGACGCGTCCTCTCACGTGACTTCAGTCCTAGTAGAACCTTTTGTAGTTCGTATAGTGAATAGCATCCAACCAATTTGGTGTATGCAATATGCATGCGTCCATCTATGCATTTAAGAAGACTAAATGCAGACTTAGTGAATTGGCTTGTCAAAGGGGGTTGAGACTGAGAGATGATTGCGAATGAGATCTGAACTTAGAAGCAAATATATTATTTTTGCAATTCATTCCAAAGTCTTTGGAATAGGCGGGCTAGGTAGGTTTAGGATTCAGGAATCGGAATAGAACTGTGGAATAGTAAAGATAGGACAGCCCGCGACCGCGATACTAGTCTACTACTAGTCGATCTGATTTAGGATATGTCAATGTTCTTGCATTTGCCGTTTCCTGTCTAAAAATCATTTTGGAGCAATTATTTAATATTTATTTATTTAACACCAATCATTTTTAGTCTCTTTAATTATGTCTTACGTGATCAGCATCCAGGGGCAAGAACAAGAAGAAGACAAGGTCTACTGAGGCGGGTGCAGGAGCCGGAGGGGCCTCCCAGGTGCAGAAAGCGGCCTCAGATGCAGATGGCTCTGCTGGCCCCAGTAAGTCCTCCTGGTGTTATATTAATATATATATCCCTAACTTTTACCGCTCTATTATTTCCATTTCCTAATTTAAATTTTTCCCAAATCCTCTTCGATCTATCTGTTTCTAAATTCTTGTTATTGCTCCTGTTAGAAATGGGGGTCTCAAGTTGGCAGAGATAGGTACCTTGGTCCAAATAGGGACCCTTGCTTCTAGTCAGGGTAAGGGGGATACACTTCTAAAATAACCCCTGCTCATCCCCTTGGTAGCTTGGCATGAGCAGACAGGCTTATCTCAGAGGCAATGTGTAAAGCATTTGTGAACACATACAGTAACACAGTGAAAACACTACAAATGGACACCAAACCAGTTTAGAAAAATAAGTAAATTTTATCTAAACCCAAAACAAGACCAAGCGACAAAAATCCACAATACAGTATCAAAAATATCCTTAAAAATAGGTTGTTCACTTAAATCACGTTACTAGCAACAAATAACTCCACCTGGAGTTATTACGACGTCGTGACAGATGAAAATCCCAAAGTACGGTGCCGACCGCGAGGTGCGCGGCGTCGGGCCCGGAGTCAAGCAGACCCACAAAGAACAGTACCTGGAATTGATGAAAGCAAAGACGGTGCACAGCGTTGGGGAGGTGATGCTTCATTGGCGCCTGCGGCGTCGGTTCCTTACGACCCCAGGGGAGGTGATGCCTCCGTTCCTTACTGCAGCACAGGGGAGTTGAGACGTCGGTTCCTTACTGTGTCGGGGAGGTGACATCACGAATGGCGGCTTGGCATCGGTTCCTTATGACGGTGCGATGTCGATGGATTCGGGAGTCACCCACGTCGAGAATCGGCTCCGCGTTGATGAAGCACAGGTGTCGATGAAAGTCAGGGCAGCGGAGCAAGTCGGGACGGTGCGTCGTGAACGTCATGAGCGGTGTCCTCGGCTCCGGTGCAGGCAGTGGCCTCGATGACGGCTTCGGAGTCGATGCGGCACGGCGTCAGCAGGCGTCGGACCTACGGTGCAAGTCGGGGCGGTGCGTCGTGCTCTTCACGAACAGTGCCCACGGCTTCGATGAAGGTTACGGCATCGCTCGCCGGCGTTGGTGTTGCAATTTCCATCTGTAGCAGCTGAAACAGCAGTTCCAGATGCAGAGAGACAGAAGGGATGAAGTCTTTGTGTTGCTGAGACTGCAGAACAGGAGGCAAGCTCAGTTTCAAGCCCTTGGAGATTTCTTCTTCAAGCAGGTGACAAAGCAAACAGCAAAGTCCTTTTTTCTCCTTTCCTTGGCAGCAAGCAGCCACTGCAGGCCAACCGCAGACAGCAAACAGCACAGGGGCAGTATTCCTCCTCAGCTTATCCGGCTCTTCTCCTTGGCAAAGGTTCCTCTTGATTTCCCAGAAGTGATCTAAAAGTCTTGGTCCCTCTTTTTATCCACCAAAATCCTTTGTTCTCTGATGGCAGAGAGTGTCTGTACCCAGCCAAAACCAGTTCTGTCCTCACTGGTGCAACTTCCTGGCAGGAGGTGGAGACAGCATTGTTGAAGGCAGACCAGGCCCATTCAGGTGAAAAGGAAATCTCCCCCCTACTCTAAATGCAACCCAGGTCTATTCAGCCCAGCCCTGACTCATCAGACTTCTGGAGCCACTGCCCTTCTCCAGCCCCTGTCATCCAAAAGCCAGACATGCAATACACAAACCTAGCAGAGGCACACTGGATGGTTAGGCAAGAAAATACCTACTTTCTAAAAGTGGTATTTTCAAACACAGAATGTAAAAATCACCCTCACTAAAAGATGTATTTTAACATTCTGAGTTCAGGCATACTAAACTTTATTTTCCTATCTTGTTCCCAGGGTCAGTTATGTTTATAAGATGTTATAAACAAACTCCCCATTCTGGCCTATGGGAACAGACAGCCTTGCAATAATGAAAAACGAAATTGGCAGTATTTCACTATCAGGACATGCCACACACATCAGGGCATGTCCTACCTTTCACATACAATGCACCCTGCCCATAGTGGTACCTTGGGCCTACCTTAGGGGTGACTAACATGTAGAAAAGGAAAGGTTTAGGGACTGGCAAGTGTGTGCACTTGCCAAGTCGACATGGCGGTCCCAGACTGCACACAGGCTCTGCAATGGCAGGCCTGAGTCACATTTTACAAGCTGCTTCTGTGGGTGGCACAATCAGTGCTGCAAGCCCACCAGCAGATTTGATTTACAGGCCCTGGGCACACATAGTGCACTGTACTAGGGTCTGACAAGTAAATCAAACAAGCCAATCATGGAATCACTAATCCATAACAATAATTCAAAAAGGGAGCACTTGCACTTTGGCACTAAACAGCAGTGGCAAAGTGCCCAAAGCATCTAGACCAGCAAAAATGGAGTCCAACACACAGCAACACACAGGAGGTAAACGCAAAAAATGGAAGGGAGACCCACGCCAATGGTGCCAGGTCTAACAGCTCCATTACCAACTAACATTGTTATTTATATTTCTAGTATCTGTTTTTTTTTTTTACATCAAATCAAACTGCCTCTGACTCTGTTTTAGTCTGTATGTAGCTTGCTTTCTTCTGGTTTTCCATTCAGCTTTCCCTCTCCTCTTATATATTTTGTGGATTGCCTAGTGGTGGTACTGTAAGACTCAGAGAACCCATTGGTCTACTACTAGTATTAGTAGTAGTAAGGACTCCTTACTACTACTAGTACTAGTAGTACTAATCTGCTGTGCAGATTGCATGCCCAAGTAATGTATTCTACGTAACTTAATTCTACGCATGTTTGTTGAGATGACGAGAAGGCTTTCTTTTACTGTCTCATGCTCAATCAGTAAATGATGGTCACTCACGTTAGACACCCCAAAGTGGTGTATTTTACTTTTTCTCGTCTAGGCCTAGTACTTTTTTTATTAGCAGCAGTTGATGGTGAACACTGAACAACTGATTACCGTGCACCATGGCTGGAAGGAAGTATGAATCAGATGCACCAATAGCTCTAGCCACTGAGTCCGGTCCTTTGGGTTGTCCTCTTCTTGAGAGGCTTGTCAAAAATTGCCACCAACAAAATGCCCAACCGGATATTTGGTTATTTTTGATAGGACATACTGTCTACTCTACTACTCTAATACCCAATATGTAGATAGTGATGTGTGTGGTGTATGTATTATTATGTATTTTCAATCTTGCTAATGAAAAAAATAAATAGGGGAGGCGTATATGGCATCTAAAAAATGTGAAATGTTTTTTCCAGGCGTACCAACCACCAGTGCCGGGGCCAGCGGCAAGGGCCACGCCACTCCGGAGGGAGCGGATGCCGCAGCTGTAGGGGGTGAGCCAGCAGCAGTAGCGGGCGGTGGTAAGTCATCATATGCCTTACTTATTGAGAATGATGAATACACTCGCTGCAAGAGTGTACACTCAGTTCACTGTACTGCTGCTGAGACTAAGTTTTTGTGAACAGTTGAAGAAGACACCCTTTACTTAACATTAGCATTAGCAGGAGTTGAATAACTAATGGCCTATTCTATTCTATCTTCAACTCAGCAGAGAAAGTTTTATGATGAAGACAAAGAGTCAGACGACATGTAATATATAACTGGCAGAGAAGGATGTGTGGGTGAAGGAAGGGACCCCGGGATGCATATAGGTGGCTGATAGGATGCATGGGTGGTTGAAGGATGGCGAAAAGGTGAAAGAAAGCAGAAAGGATGCCTGCCTGGCTGGGTTAAACTGTGTGGGTCAAAGGAATCCTCCAGGGGGTTTGATGGGTCAAACTCAAAGGCAAGCAAGGACGCATGGGTGGTGGTTAAATGACAAATGTATGTTGTTGGTGAAAGGTTTGTTGAGATTGAGAATGATAGCCATGTTTGGATAGATGGATGCCTGGATGGTAACATAGTAGGTGAAGAGTCAGACTGGATGAAGAGAATGTAAAAGAAAATTAAACCGTGCCAGAGTACCAAAGCCAAGGGTGAAGAATAAAATAATGCTAGAAGAGCAATGCAATGATAAATGAAAAAACCCTGGGAAGAATAAAACAAGGACTGTTTTTCAAAGCTTTTGATTCAAAGGTTTGAGGTTGTATTTCAGAATGGAATTCTCCCTTGACTCGCAGTAGCTTGCAAGCACAACATATATATTGTGTATGGCTATGTATGTGTACCCACCCATCATCAATCACCTCCCTCCGACTCCGAGGCCCACTCCCGCTCCCTACCCATGTCATTTCGACCATGTCAGCCATGGGTGGCCTATCGGCTGCATGGTTAACTTACAATCAAACAATAGTAGTATGTCATGTCTAAGATCATCACGTGACGTGAAGTCGTGCCGTATATCATCATCATTCATATTAAGCATATCATGTGCCTTGTTGTAGTAGTCAGGGTGAAAGTGAAATTGAGCATTTGCCATTGATTTACAGAGTATGACCGTAATGGAAAAATAGATAATTGTGTAGTACAGCCACCCCACCTGCAGACAGTAGTAAAGTAATGTGAGTCTGCGACAGGAGTATGTCAAGCTGACTGAGCTGGCATGCCTACAAGATTAATTGAGCTAAACAAGAGAGAGAATACTTGTCTACTCCATAGTGCCTAATGCCTGAAAGTCTAATCATCATCACATCCAAATTTTAGGGGCCGAGGAAGTGAGGGTACCACAGATGTTATGTACTGCTAGTGCTACTCTGCCACTATAATTTTATTTGTATCATTTTTTAGTTTTACTGTTTTGCTAAGAGTATTGGTTACAAATTGTCTTTTTTCTTTCTTGATATAGCTACTCTTTCCCAACCCAACAGGCAGGAGTTAGCAGCAAGGACATGGCAACGGAAGCTGGAGGCCAACTGGGCCGAATATCGCCTGCTGGTTGTCCTGGTGGAGGAGGAGGAGTAGGCGGCAGCTGCAGCTTCCTCCAATGCCCCAGGCTCCAGCCAGGCCCCCCAGTGCCTCCGGTGGTACAGCGACGTGTTCTGGCAGCCGCCGGCCGCAACTCATCCTCAACCACTGCTGCCCACCCCTGTTGTTCCTGCAGGAACTTTCGGCACTGCATGCTCCTCCAGATGGCGCGCCACGAGGCCAGGCTGGAGGAGGTCCTGGAGCACACTAGCCAGCATGCCCGCCGCTAGACCTCAGTCTTCTTGACCCTTGCCCCTTTTTTAATCTTTTTTTTGGTGGTTGGGATGTTGGGAGTTGCGGAACATTTGGGTGTTGCTTTTTTTTTAATGACATTTGGACTTGGAGTGGACAATCATGGACATTTACTGGACATTGGTTGGGGTTAGGGAGAGGGGTGGGTCAGGTGATATCAATCAATCAATCAATTCTTTATTCGGATAAATACATATCCATAAAAGCACAAGCCACATTTCAGGACATAAAAATAAACAATTACATTGTGATATAATGTATAAAATCAGGTAAGTTAAAACATTATTCATAAAGTGCACATAGTTTTGCGGGCTCGCACAGCAGTTTTCAGAAAGGCACCTACTCGAAAGGCCAATTCATCATCTTCCAGAAGGAGAATAGATCAGTATGCGGTTTCAAGGTGAATAGGTGAATTATTTTTAAAGTAAGGATTTAGGAGCCATTTAGCATATTTATTATAAAACTTACAGAAAAATAGAAAATGTAATATAGATTGCCCACTCTGGCCATCGCACGGGCATGGCAAGAGATCGAGGTTAACATAGAAGCCGAGAGGGAAACAGAGTAAAAATGTCATGGTGCCCACTCTTAAGCGAAAGAGGAGTCCCCTCTCCCACCAGCCAATAGGTTTTGTAAGATAACTGGCCAGCTGGTAAGAGGTGTTCTCAATTGACAAAAAAACAGCTACAGTTGGGGCCCGATTCACAGAATTAACTTACGACAAAATCCTAAACTTACTACCATTTTGGGATTCACAGAATGAACTTACTCATTTTGGTATTCACAGAATGAACTTACTCATTTTGGTATTCACAGAAGGCACTTACACATTTTGTGTGAACTTACACATTTTGTGTAACTTACTCATTTTGTGTAACTTACACATTTTGGTATTCACAGAAGGCACTTACTCATTGATATGTAAGTGCCTTCTGTGAATACCAAAATGAGTAAGTTCATTCTGTGAATACCAAAATGGTAGTAAGTTCATTCTGTGAATACCAAAATGGTAGTAAGTTCATTCTGTGAATACCAAAATGGTAGTAAGTTCATTCTGTGAATACCAAAATGAGTAAGTTCATTCTGTGAATACCAAAATGGTAGTAAGTTCATTCTGTGAAAACCAAAATGAGTAAGTTCATTCTGTGAATGCCAAAATGAGTAAGTTCATTCTGTGAATACCAAAATGAGTAAGTTCATTCTGTGAATACCAAAATGGTAGTAAGTTTAGGATTTTGTTGTAAGTTAGTTCTGTGAATCAGGCCCTCGGTTTCTTCAACTCCCTGTCTAGTCTTACCTTTCTGTAGTGATGTGTGGGTCAGGTGTTGTGGGTTTCTTCTAGTTTATTTGTTAGGGTAATACATTATTTATAGTTTTGCCATACATATGATGTAAATCTTTTCTGGGGGGGTTACTCTTTTACTTTGCCTTGTTTCCTCCTTTGCTGCAGGGCCGCAGCCAGTTTTTGAAATCTGCCAATAGTGTAACACACCAACAGATAGATGCGGTACCCTCACTTTTCCTACTACTGTCAGTCTCCCCTCCTAGTCTATGCAGTCTGCAACTAAAACCCATATGTACTTGGAAGGATGTGGGTGTGTGAATTAATTAATTTCCATCGTATATATATTATTGCCTCCCCCACACTTCTTCTCTTATCTGTGATTGATGTTTAGGCGAAGCGATGGCTGCATGGTGATGGTTTGGTTTTCCAAGGTGCCATGGTGGGTGGTGGTAGCAGTAGCAGTAGCATTTGCAAAAAAGAAAATGAGACAGTCAGTCACCTGAGGGAGACTAGGGAACGAGTAGTAGAAGTACAGTACACAAGAAGAAGACTGCCAAACAAGAAACCATGATGATGATAAGCAATGCTAAAGTAAAATAAAACATAATGGTGGTGGGGATAGCCTAGTACAAGTTACATACTGAAGTTGACTCGACCTATGAAGTGGACAAGCATAACCTTTAGGGCTGGAAGAATGATGAATCGATGCCAGCAATTAATTATGATGGATTATGTTCCTCTGGAAAAAAAATTGAATAGCGAGTACTGAGCATGGGTGGGCAATCTAATCTATATGTTGCCAGTGTGGGCTATATATATATATTCACTGAAAAAAACACAGGTTTCAGGGACGTTATAGTTAGTTGGACATTTCACTCGAACAAAACCAGAGAAAATCGGCCGTTATAGTTAGTTGAGCTAACAATAACTCGCGCCCCCGAAATGCACTGCTGATGACGTCACATATTACATCACTCATGACATGGTCAGTGACATCACTGATGACATCACTGATGACATCTCAAATGACATCACTGATGACATCACTGATGACATCTTCCAGTGACTATGTGTTTCTGTAAAGTTTAAATATGTTTTATATATATATATATGCCAAGGTGTATTGAAGAATGAGTGGGTGTATAAGTGTCTGAATGGATGATTTAGTAGGTGCGTGACTGACTGTATAAGTGAGTTATTAAATGTATCTTACTGAATGCATGGGTTGGTGACTAAACTGTGTGAATGTCTGTATCAGTCTGTCAGTTGGTGTGTAAGCGGCTGCATGGGTTGGTGAGTAGCTACATGAGTGTCTATATGGGTTATTGATTGGTTGTCTGAGTATCTGTATGGGTGCCTGAGTGTCTGTGTGAGTGGGTGGGGGGTGTGTGACTCTGTGGATAGATGTATGAGTGGGTGATGCACTGGGTGTATGGGTTCAAGAGTGCATCTGTGAAGGGCTGTATGGGTGGGTGAGTGTGTGTATGGGTGTGTTGGTGAGTGAATGGATGTCTCAGTGGTACATATGTGAGTAACTGCATATGTGAAAGGCAGTATATGCGAGTGTTGGAGTATATAAATGACTATATGTGAGAGTGAGTGATTGTGAGAGTGGCTGTATGGATGAGTGTGTGCTTGTATCAGTGATTGTATAAGAGAGTAAGTATGTGTTAGTATCTGTATGAATAAGTGAGGTGGTGTGTGTATAACTGTATAGGTGAGTAAATGGAAGTGTGATTGATTCTTTGCATGACTGACTAGGTGTGTGAGTAACTCTATGGATGAGTGGCGGTGTGTGAGTGTCTGTATAGGTGTATGAGTGCCAATGATAGTGCTGAATTGATGAGTGACTGCATGTATGAGTGACTGTATGGGTGAATGAGTGGATGTGTGTGTAGACCTAGGAATCAGTGAGCAGGTATGTAGTAACTGGTATTGGTATGTCTATGGTTTCGAAAATGGTAGTCTGTATTTTAGAGTGGGTGTATCAAAAGTTATATTAGGGTGTGAGGAGGTGCATCAGATTATCACGTGGATGATGTAATCTGTGATGTCATCATTGATGGCATTTGAGATGTCATCAGTGATGTCACTGACCATGTCATGAATGATGTAATATGTGACATCATCAGCAGTGCATTGCGGGGGCACGAGTTATAGTTAGCTCAACTAACTATAACGGCCGAATTTCTCTGGTTTTGTATGAGTGAAATGTCCAACTAACTATAACGTCCCTGAAACCTGTGGTTCTTTCAGTGAATTTCTAAGGTTTTTTTAAATGCTAATTTCTAACTATAACGTCCCTGAAACCTGTGGTTTTTTCAGTGAATTCCTAAGGTTTTTTAAATGCTAATTTCTAACTATAACGTCCCTGAAACCTATGGTTTTTTCAGTGAATTTCTAAGGTTTTTAAATGCTAATTTCTAACTATGCCTACAGAGGTAGGAGATGTGCAGAAAGAGGAAGAAAGGTGCAAAAAGAAGCAAGAGATATGCAGAAAGAACCAACTGAGTTGCAGAAAGAGGCCTTGTTGCAAAGTCATCCTGTGCCCCCAACTTTTTGCTGACTGGTACTGTTGGTAACTGACTCTGACTAACCAGGCCCGGAGCCAGTGCTATGCTGAAAGACACTTAGAATACAGTGAAAACACCTACATACACTAGGGTACACTATGGGTTGGGGTACCCCTGTGATGGGCATGACCTCCCCTGTAAGGCCCTAGTACATAATAGGGCAGGGGATTAAAACAACCTCTAAATCAGAGGTGCAGAAAGAGGCAAGAGAAGTGCAGAAAGAAGAAACAGAGGTGCCGAAACAGGCAGGAAAGGTGCAGAAAGAGGGAACAGGGGTGTAGAAAGAGGCAAGAGAGGTGCAGAAAGAGAAAAGAGGGGTGCAGAAAGAGGCAAGAGGGGTGCAGAAAGAAGCAAGAGCAGTGCAGAATGAACCAACAGAGGTGCAAAAAGAGGCAAGAGGAGTGCAGAAAGAGTAGGAGAGGTGCACAAAGAGGCAAGAGAGGTACAGAAAGAGGCAGGAGGGGTGCAGAAAGAAGCAAGAGAAGTATAGAAAGAGGCAAGTGAGGTGCAGAAAGAAGCAAGAGCAGTGCAGAAATTTCCAACAGAGGTGCAAAAAGAAGCAAGAGCAGTACAGAAAAAGGTAGACGAGGTGCACAAAGAGGCAAGAGAGGTACAGAAAGAGGCAGTAGGGGTACAGAAAGAAGGAAGATAAGTGCAGAAAGAAGCAACAGAGATGCAGAAAGAGGGAAGAGGGGTGGAGAAAGAGGCAAGAGAAGTGCAGAAAGAAGCAACCGACATGTAGAAAGGGGGAAGAGGGGTGGAGAAAGAGGCAAGAGGATACAGAAAGAAGCAAGAGAGAGCAAAAAGAAACAAAAGAAGTGCAGAAAGAAGGAACAGAGGTGCAGAAAGAGGCAGGAGGGGTGCAGAAAGAGGGAAGAGGGGTGCAGAAAGAGGGAAGAGGGGTGCAGAAAGAGGCAAGAGAGGTGCAGAAAGAGGCAAGATGGGTGCACAAAGAAGCAAGTGAGGTGCAGAAAGAGGCAGGAGGGGTGCAGAAAGAGGCAAAAGAGGTGCAGAAAGAAGCAACAGAAATGCAGAAAGAGGCAAGAGGCAAGAGAGGCGCAGAAAGAAGCAAGAGTGGCTTGCACACCATTATTACCAATTTAACACCCACATTTAGCAATAAGAAACAGGTGACCATTCTAGGTTTACAAAGGACCTTCCACCATGCTGTAACAACTTGTCGCTGCATTTTTGGTAACGTTTGAGCCATTTGAGCTAGAAATAAGGCTTTTTCTGCTCAAATTTGCAGATTAGGCAGCACATGATGGATTATGTGGCTAATGAGGAAAATGTATAATTGTGCGAAAGTCGGTGCAGCCAAATAGTCGCATAATTCCAGTGGCCCTGCTCATACCTCTGACTAGGTCCAAAAGTGCTCCTCAGTGATTCCTTCTTTTTTTTTCTCATTGAGTTCATAGTTTAGCTTCTATGGAAATGAGGAAGACTAAACCTGAGGTTACCACTCCACAACACATACTACCATACCACATAATTGCTCTCCATAACACATAATCCCACTCTACATAATTCCTATACACTAAATACCACATACTTTCTATCCACATAATTTCACTGCACAACATACCACATAATTCCACTACACACAACGTACACACAACGTACATCCACTTCACTCCAAAAAACATTAGTAAAAAACGTTTACATTTACAACGCCAATAGCTCTAACTCTTGCAAATGCGAGACCTATTAAATTACAAATACTTCTTTAACTGGTAGTCACGTTTGCAGAGTGGTGGAGAAAGGGGGCTGGGCCTCCAACCAGCACTCAGGAATTCCGCTGCGTAGGACTTACAGGAGGTACCAGGAGGACTTCTTGGACCCCAAAGTCCCTCCGGAGTAAAGTGGACTTCATCCCCCAACCAGTACTGTGCCAGGAGGCGTGTTTACAGAGTGGTGGAGAAAGGGGGTGTGTGGCCTCCAAAGACCTCTTAGCAATCCCACTGTGTTGGACTTAGTGGAGGTAACAGGAGGGGTTGTTGGCCCCCAAGGACAACCTTGGGGGCCAACTACCCCTCCTATTACCTCCAGTAAGTCCCACACAGCAGCATTGCTAATTTCTCATAGCAGGCCATGCCCCTTTTCCCCACCACTCTGCAATCACGCTCCCTGGCACGCTCTTGGATGGGGATTCAAGTCCTCTTCGCTGCTGGGGGTCCTTAGGGGCCAACTAGCCTATCTGTTACCTCCAGTAAGCCCCACACAGTGGGATTGCTGAGAGGTGGTAGCAGGCCACACCCCCTTTCTTCACCACTCTGCAAACACGCCTCCTGGTGCGTTCTGGGTTGGGGGATTAAGTCCCCTTGAATCCTGAGGGTCCCTGGGGGCCAACTAGCCCACCAGGAACCTCCAGCAAGCCCCACACAGCTGGATTGCTGAGAGTGGTCAGAGGCCACGCCCCCTTTTTACACCACTCTGCAAACACGCTCCCTGGCACGCTCTTGGATGGAGATTCAAGTCCCCTTCACTGCTGGGGGTCCTTAGGGGCCAACTAGACTACCTGTTACCTCCAGTAAGCCCCACACAGTGGGATTGCTGAGAGGTGGTAGCAGGCCATACCCCCTTTCTCCACCACTCTGCAAACGCGCCTCCTGGTGCGTTCTGGGTTGGGGGTTTAAGTCCCCTTGAATCCTGAGGGTCCCTGTGGGCCAACTAGCCAACCAGGAACCTCCAGTAAGCCCCACACAGCTGGATTGCTGAGAGTGGTTGGAAGCCACGCCCCCTTTTTACACCACTCTGCAAACGTGCCTCCTCCGGGGAGATGCCGGCTTTTCTTTTTTAAAAATATTTTTAGAAGGGGGCTTTGTGGCCCCCCTTCTTTTAGTAGTTTTTTTAGCCCTGGAGACCTCATCCCCCAGGGCTTGAGCCATTTTTAAAACTTTTTAAATTTAAAACGGGAAAGTGGCCACTCAGCCCCCCTCCCGAGGCCAATTTTGGCCCCGGGGACCCCATACCCCGGGGCATGGCCTCTTTTAAAAAAAAACATATTATGTTACGGGAGGGGGGCCGCATGGCCCCCCTTCCCTGGGCCACCTCTCACCCCGGGGACCCCATCCCCTGGCGCCTGGCCTCGTTATTTATTTTTTTTTAATTGTGAGTACAGGAGTGGCCCCCCTTCCCTTGGCCACTACTGGCCCCAGGGACCCCATCCCCTGGCGCCTGGCCTCGTTATTTTTTTTTTTTTAATTGTGAGTACAGGAGTGGCCCCCCTTCCCTTGGCCACTACTGGCCCCAGGGACCCCATCCCCCGGGGTCTGGCCTTATTTTTTTTTTTAAATGTCTTGAAAAAGGGGAGGGGGGCCTCGTGGCCCCCCTCCTGGGCCACTTCTGGCCCCAGGGACCCCATCCCCCGGGGCCTGGCCAGCTTTTAAAAAACATATATTTTTTTTGGGAGGGGGGCCGAGTGGCCCCCCTCCCGGGCCAATTCTGGCCCCGGGGACCCCATCCCCCGGTGCCTGCCCTCACATTGGGGACCATGGGGGATCCCCAATGCCCCCGTGGTCCCAGCCGGCTTGCCACCTCCCGCGGGAGCCGGCATTGCTTTTGGGCAAGGGGAGCTGCTAACATGCAGCTCCCCTTGCCCAAAAGCAATTCTGCTTTGCTTCGTTGAAGCGAGAGCAGGTTTCCTGCTCTCGCTTCAACAAAGCAAAGCAGTGTTTGCTATGGCAGTGCTCCCGCCCTGCCATAGCAAACAGCAATGTCCCGGGGGTGGGCACCCAGGGCCATACAGGGCTCTAGGCCCCCCTCCCAGCGTGGGCCCCCTCCCAGCATTTTTAAAGCCCCGGGGATGTGGTGGTCCCCGGGCCTGGGGGTCTGCAACGGACCCCCGCCCTTTATTTAAATTTGCCCCTGGGAGGTGGTGGTCCCCAGGGCAAAGTAGGGAGGGGCAGGAGCCCCCCCACACATATATAGATTTATTTAAGCCCCAGGGAGGTGGTGGTCCCCGGGGCTGTGGGGGCCCCGTGGGCCACCACACCATAATTAAGAATTGCCCCCGGGACCTGGCCCACCCAAGGGCTTGAAACAAATGAAGCGCGGGAGACCGCGCTTCATTTTTTAAAATAATTTCGGCCGAATTCGCGCACCCAGCGCGAATTCGGCCAAAATTATTTTTACAAAAATGCTTTTTTTGGCCCTGGGGGACCTTGTGGGACCCCCTGAGCAGGCCTAGGGGGTTAGGGTGTTTCTACCCTGCCCCCTTTTATTGTTTTTTAAGGTTTTTTCTACAGTTTTCTTGTGACTCGGTTACCGAGTCACAAGATGGCTGCCAACACATTCTGGTTAGGAGTGTTGGCAGTCAATCAGAATTTAGCTCATGCTCGGGAGGAGTCGCGAATCCTCCTCGGTGCTCAGATATCAGTATTTTTATTTTTTTAATTTCTCAGGAACTACTGAACGGATTTACACCATTAAAAAAAAAAAGTGCTTTCTGAACCAAGAGCTACCTTTTTGCAAAATGTGGTGTAATTCGTTCAGCAGTTCGGGCTGTAGCGTGTTCCAAAATTCCTATGGAAATTAACATGGGGAAAACGCGTTTTGGGACCCCCTTTTTTCTCAGCCCCCACTTGACAAATCACCCCGAAACTTTCAAGACAGGTGCTGACCTGAGCTGGTCATTAGGTTTGAAAATTTCGCAAAGATTCATCAAACGGCGCCAAAGATATTGGCAAAAGAAAAAACGTTTTTTGAATAGAAACAAGGTTCCTAACTATAACAACCTACTTACGACCACCAGTAGGTAATATATATATATATATTGTATTACAAAAATGCCCGAAAGCATCAAGACAGGCTGCATCAGGGAGTCGCATGGTGAAGCTCTGTCGAGTGACCTCCAAATGCTCCAGGGCACTTTGGTTGTAATATTTTCACACAGCGGCCCCGCCGTGGGGAGGTGCACCATTACCGGGTGGAAAAGAAATACAGACTCCAGCAAGGTGAGGCTATTGTTTTGCACTAACCAAGACGTTTTTCAGCACAGCGCTTCATATGCAAACTAAAGCCTGCTTAATGGTCTGTAAACCTACTATAGGATATAAATTAAGCCTCAATGTGCAAATTAACACCTGAACTTACCAGAAGTAAACAATGACACTCGCATTAGGAACTTTCTGTTCCAGCATGCATCGAGAATCTGCACTGAGCACACGCCCACTGTGATGGAAACAAATAAAGCTGAAAATCAAATTGAATGCGAGGCTCAGGTGTTCTGTTTGTGGCAGCCCAGGAAGAAGGGGTTCTTAACCTTGAAACACGTTGGCAAAGACAATTATGAAAAAGAGCATCAAGACAGGCTGCATCAGGGAGCCGCATGGCGAAGCTCTGTTGAGTGACCTCCCAATGCTCAAGGGCACTTTGGTTGTAATATATATATATATATAAGCTCCAAGTACATGCCCGAATCCTGCAGCACTTGAGAGCAATTGTAAATAACGATGCCACCTACCCAGTGGCACGTCATTTTAAAACTACACATGGAAATGACCTTAGCTGCCTTACGTATTTTGTGATTGATGCCATCCCCAAATTAAAACGGGGAGGCAATAGAGAACGCATGTTGAGGCAACTGGAGACCCGCATGATAATAGAACTGGATAGTAAAACACCTTTTGGATTGAATACTACGGAGGACTTCCATACTTTCCTATAATTTAGATTTATTTCTGTGACTATATACTCTTTTTACAACTAGAGTACAATATCTGTTTTAACTTGCAGCATTTTTCTGTACATTTTTTTGTACATATCTAGACTCCTGTACCGGTATTTATGACCACCTCACGTACCTATTTTTTCATTTTAGTATTACTAGCACTTTATAGTATGTTATTTCAAACACATTTCCCCTAGAATCCAATTGATTGTAAACATACATTTATCTTTTATAATCTTTTAGCCTACGGTATTTCCTTTGAAATCATTTTAGATCAAGGCGGATTTTGCACATTAGTAGCACTTTTTGCACTTTATTGCAATCTTTGCACATTTATAAATATGTATTAATCGTATATGGATCAGTCAAGAGGGGTTACCTTTTTAATAGACGTTTTTTTAAATATTTATTATTATTTTTTCACACTGCAGTTTACCACATCCTATGATTATATTAGTGAGTTTAATTTTCAGATATTACGTTATTTGCTTATATTATCTAGAGGTATTGCATAAGTTGGGTGGCTATCAGTATGAGCTGCATTCATGCAATGTTTTTATACTGCCCTCTATTTAGCTTTAGCTTTGTTTTAAGGAGACATGTTAGGATCATTTTTCTTAAATATGAAGTATTTAAACTGTTATAATATTTTAGATGCCCTTTTATGTCTTTTAAAACTACCTGTACAGTATAGTGATGTTATTCTTTTGTAATCAGCATTTTATGCATGTATTGGTTCTGAATGTGATCACTATTACTGTAGCATTATTTATCTATTTATTTTTTACTCTACTATTTATTCAGGATGTGTGTCAATAATTTGATATAATGTACATGCCTATTATAGTATGTACATATTCATTTTCTGCAGTCACTTTGTTGATTTAATAGTATATCTTTTATGTCTATCATCACATGACACGGGTGCAGCAACTTTAAAAATGCTGATGTGATCAAGGCCGTTTTATCGGCCGAAACGCGTCATGGCAAGCAGAAGGGAGCAATAAAAATACTTTTACATCTATCACGAAGTGGAGTTCGCGCGTTCTTTCTCGCCGTGTGCTGGAGGTTTGAGAATGCTTTGAAGTTGATATATATATATATATATTATCTACTGGCGGTCGCCAGTAGATAGTTATAGTTAGGACCACGTTTCCATAGGAAAAGCATTTTTTGATGTGCTTATAACTTTGGCGTCGTTTGACGAATCTTTACGAAATTTTCCAAAAGTTCCTCTTTTCAGGTAAGCTCCTATCCTGAAAGTTTGGGGGTGATTCGTGAAGGGGGGGCTGAGAAAAAAGGGGGGTCCCAAAACGTGTTTTCTCCATGCAATTTCCATAGGAAACTTTAGACAAGGCTACAGGTCAAACTGCTGAACGGAATTACGCCAAATTTGGCAGGGAGAAAGGTCTTGGTCCAGAAAGCACGCTTTTGTTTAAATGGGGTAAGTCTGTTCAGTAGTTTTAGAGAAATATCAAAATTTACAGATATCGATACTTGAGAATTCTGACATCTGATTGGCTGAGGCGTTACGAGCACGAGCGTGCGGCTCATTGGTTGCGAACTGTTGAAACTAGGAAGTATTGGCAGCCATTTTGTGACTGAGTTGAAAGGCGTAGGGCAAAACAAAAGAGAAAAATTGTATAAGAGGGTATAGTAGGAACACTGTGGTCTTACTTTAAGCAGTCTGTACGGTGCAGAGGCAGGGAGTTTGAATGTTGCGTAGCCCATGGAAATCACATCCGCAGAACAACGGTGCGCGGTATTGCGGCAAGGTTGCGTAGGCTCTGGAAATCCCGTCGGGAAAACAATGCGCCGTATTGCGGCAAGCAGTGTGTAGGGTGCACACACAGGTAGTGTGAATGTGCGGTATTGCGGCAATGTTCAGTAGGCTGTGTAAATCATATCGGGAAAATAACAATGCGCCGTATTGCAGCCTTTCTTTAATATAATGCGCAGTAATGTTTACTTATAATGCGGTGTTCACTTTTATCACGGACAGTGTCACTTTCTTAGACGAAATTTAATATTATGTGGGAGGGCGTGTTCTGTTCGTGTGTCTGAAACAAAATTAACGTTTAATTGGCTGAGGTGTTCCAACAACGAGCTCAATGTTCATTGGCTGCGAACCATTGAAAGTAGAAGTGTTGCAAGCCATTTCCTCCCCGTCCGCGGAGTAGCAGGGACATCTGATTGGCTGATGTGTTCCAAGCAGGACCTTCCCAAGCTTAATGTTCATTGGCTGCGAACCATTGAAAGTAGAAGTGTTGCCAGCCATTTCCTCCCCGTCCGCGGAGTAGCAGGGACATCTGATTGGCTGACGTGTTCCAAGCAGGACCTTCACAAGCTTAATGTTCATTGGCTGCGAACCATTGAAAGTAGAAGTGTTGTCAGCCATTTCCTCCCCGTCCGCGGAGTAGCATGGACATCTTATTGGCTGACGTGTTCCAAGCAGGACCTTCCCAAGCTTAATGTTCATTGGCTGCGAACCATTGAAAGTACAAGTGTTGTCAGCCATTTCCTCCCCGTCCGTGGAGTAGCAGGAACATCTGATTGGCTGACGTGTTCCAAGCAGGACATTCCCAAGCTTAATGTTAATTGGCTGTAAACCATTGAAAGTAGAAGTGTTGCCAGCCATTCCCTCCCCCTCCGCGGAGCATCAGGGACATCTAATTGGGTAACGTGTTCCAAGCAGGACCTTCCCAAGGTTAGTGTTCATTGGCTGTAAACCATTGAAAGTAGAAGTGTTGGGAGCGATTCCCTCCCCCTCTGCGGAACACCATGGACATTTTATTGGCTAAAGTGTTCCGAGTACAAGTTTGCTCATTATTGGCTGGGAACGGTTCACTGTTGTGAACCATTTTGTGACGCACTTCAATGGAGTACGGGAAAAGAAAGTAGTAGCGGGGAGGGTAGGAACACTATTAACTCTGTACAGTGGTCACAAGGTGGTGGACAGGGATTGTGAAGGTAAAAATTGTTTTTTATATATTTTAAGGGCCATTTATATAATTGGCGTGGGGTGTACAAATCACGGCGGGAAAATAACAAAGTGTGTTGCGGTCTTCTTTTTATTAAGTTTGCGGGTTTGATACTTCCCAGGAGCACTGTTTAGTTATAATGTGGTGTTTACTTTTCTGACGGGGAGCTGTGGTTGCGCAGCAAAAATTTCAGTCTAGGTTTCAAATAGTTTTTATTAAGCAATTACAAATATACTTTCTTCGGAAACTGAAGCTGTATATATCAAAGGGGTGACAAATAAAAACGCAATTCATAAAATATCCCTTAAGCGTGGGCACACCCTCCCATTTTTTTTCTGCTATAGTTTGTAAAAGTGTTGCCCCATATTCTTGATAATATAAGAGGGCATGAGTTACTTTTAGATAAAGTAGAAAAGAAGTGCTACAAGAAACACTCCCGCACCACATCATCTCAGGTCACAAGAACAATAACAAGTAAAAAACAGTTAAAAACAAATCACTTTATATTACATAGAAATGTACTCTTTATCATTTTTTATAATTTCTATTCTGTAGAATTCGGGAAAGTTCGGTCGTAGTGCTTAGAGGTCGCTCACTGCTCCGCTAACAAATCACGTACTCCTTTAAGAATATATAGGATAGTAGTATAATAATATACACTACTGGTAGTATATATTCTATAGGGAGAAGGCGAATAGGAACCGCAACAGACAAAAATAGAAACATCAAAAAACTCCACTGAGGTCAGTATAAATGTAAATATTACAATATACATACTCACACTATATGATCTCAAGGGAGAAATAGACTAAAAACCAGAATCTGCTGACGTTACATATAAATCTTTAGTCTTCGACGCCGACGGGTCACAACTCCTCTGAGATCATAATGTGTTGTTATTATAATATACATACTCACACTATATGATCTCAAGGGGGAAATAGACTACAAACTAGAAGCTGCTGACGTTACATATAAATCTTTAGTCTTCGCGCCGACGGGTCACCAACACTTCTGAGGTCAAGTACAGTGTCAATATTATAATATAAAAAGTCACACTATATGAGCTCAAAGGAGCCAGAACAGGAACAATGTTTGCTGTATTCTGTCTGTTTCTGAAAACAAGCTGCTGACGTTACATATAAATGGCAAAAACAACCAATAACACTTTTTTCTAAATACAAGTGTTTAAATATTGACAAATAGCTACGTATTATAAATATCTAGTATGCCATAATCAAACAACTTACAACTCAGGATTATGTTTTGTGGCCGCAAAAGAAGAATCCGACTGTAGAAAAGAGCACCTGCATCACTGAATGGAGATGCGTAAATAACTCGCAAAAACAAAACTAATCAATCAACGGGTGTGGTTTATATACTTTTTGGTTATTGAGTAGTCTATGGAAGGAAGATGCGGCTCTGCCCATTTAGATGTCACGTTTTACAGTTGACACGTGCTCACGTTTTAACTGTTTAACTTGTGCACGTTTTGGGAAAAGTTACAAAATGTGAAGCGGAAAAAGTTTCGATTTCGAACCTAACACGTATAAGGTCCTTAATATGTACATACGTTGGAGAGCTTAAAAACTGTTACCCGGAAAACCGTGTCATTTCCATTCTCATGAGTAAATACATTTATTAATTGCCGTAATTCTAAATAGAAGACATAAAAAAAAAGATCTTTCAGAATAGAAGAAAAAAAAAACGTGATAATATTTCTCATCACTATGGTTTTAAATTAAAAAAATGCGAGCATTTGTCAAGCGTACAGCTACCCCTGGAAAGGTGTGCCGGCACTCTGGGGCATCGGAAAGATTAAGCAAGGTGTTGCCCACAGTGACATAGTGGTGGGCTAATGTGCTGCTGGAGCCGGGAATCGAACTGTGAACGCTGTTGTTCGAAGTCAGGTATCATAGCTGCTGCGTCACACTTTTTCCACACTTATATGTTAATTACTGCTAATTAAGTTTTAAACATTGTTAAATTATAACTTATAACAGACTACTGTTACAGTTAGTTTTTCACTAGAAAAAGTATGCACGTCTTTTTTAAATTTAGTTAAAAACAATATAGGTTTCAGGGACATTGTAGTTAGAAATTAGCATTTATAAAACCTTTGAAATTCACTGAAAAAGCCATAGGTTTTACAGAAGTTATAGTTAGAAATTAGCATTTATAAAACCTTTGAAATTCACTGAAAAAGAGGCAAAGATGGCGACCGCTAGTCGGACGTGCGAGAGATGAGCTCCTCACTGAACTCTCCTTCTTCATAGACTAACAGAATACTTCGGCGATATACCGGCGATATACCGGGACATGGCATTCAACCGGGCGTTTTGAAAAGGAAACCCCCAAATTTTTTTGAAAATCTCCATGTAATAGTTGCTGCAGGAAAAGTAAAGGTATTCGGCGGGGGCGGCGGGGGCGGCGATTGCTCTGTGCTCTACCAACCCGCCTAACCGCTCACTTACCACTCACCTACGTGGAAGGAAAACCAGAGATTGCCCAACAATCGTCCTCGGCACCGAGAGGCACGATACCCACGATACCTAATCGGCTGTCAACCACGGCAGCGGGAAGCAGGGGTGCGCGCCCGAGTCGGACAACTTTCCGAGGCTGCTACAGACAGGAGAGGGCTGCGTCCCAAGACATTTTCGGGTCCTTGGAGGCGGTGCACAGGAGAGACTTTGTCGGTAAGCGCACTGTGCTGTGGAGGTCTACTGTGAGGAGGGGCGGTGGATCACACGGGATGCAGTGATGCAGTGATACACGGGGGTGGTCAGCAGGAAAAACAAAAGGAGCATAAAAAAAGATATAACTTTGATAACGCCTGCGAAAAGTCAACAAACTAAACTAAAAGGTGTAAGTGCTGACTCTTTCCAAACGGAACTGTGCGATTGTAAATCTGTGTCATCATGCCCCCAAAATCAGCTCGTGGCGGCAAGACCAGAGGTCAGATGGATCCTCAGGCTGGGAGTAGAATAGAGGCCACGACGAAGGGTGGAATCAACATAAAAACGTCTTTGGAGGGCACAATAGGCGTTTGAGCACCTCCACGCAGGGGGGTGAGCAGAAAGTGGATGCAAGAAAAAAAGTCCCACAAATGTTTACAAAATCGAGAAAGGATAATGCTATCGGCGCCCAAGAAAAAATGGCGAATGTTGGGGCTGAGGCCGGTATCTCTGATAACACCTATATATCAGCGAACATCTCATTGGATGAAAACCCTGGGGGTGTAGTGTATAAGCGGCATGACAAGGCACATCCCGATAAGGAAAAAGACCCCCTTCTGATTCTTAGCCAGACTACCCCTGAGCCACAACAGAATGCATCAGAGGTAAGGCATGGTGAGCCAAATGTGGATATAAAGGCACCTATATTGGATTTCTCTAGGGAGCACGATCAAAAAGAGGGAAGTGTAGTAAAGACCAGTAGAGAGATTAGCAGAGAGGGGGACTCAGGTGAGAATTTCTACTCACTCTCAGAACCCTCGGATTCATCAGAAGAGGAGCAAATTGGGCACGATGAGATAGATGGGGGTCAAGATCTGGATCATTGGAGGGGTCAGCAACCAGTTTGTGGAATGAATCGAATACCTCAAATGTGGACGAAAAAAGTCTGGACACTACTATGGTGCATAAAGAACCGACAAACAAGGAGAAGGTACCCCACCCGGGGTCAGCTAAAAGTTTGATGTGGGAGATCTCCCTGTCTCCTGAACCCAGCTCTGAGCCCAGCTTCCCTGGCACAGAAATTGAGGATTCCTCTTTGGGCAATATGGGTGCAATGGGCGGTCATACAGAAGAAATATCTTTGGCTGCAATTTATCAATCTATAGTAGACCATAGGCTCGAAACCCGCACAGAGAATCTCAAGACACACACTGCCTGCCGAAAACTACAAAACACTGTCAGGAGAATAGCAAAAACCTGCAATGAATTTACTGACAGAATGCATGAGGCGGAGGGGAGAATATCGACTCTAGAAGATGAAATGGCAGTACAAAAGACCACCTTGAAAGCCATGACTTCCCATAGAGATGACACTCAAATGAAATTAGTCTATTTAGAGAACCGATTACGCCATAATAACCTTAGAGTATTAGGTATTCCAGAAGGTATCGAGGGTCCAGATGTCCGGAAATTTTTGATCGATCTTTTCTCTGAAGCCTTTCCGGACCTAACAATGTGGAACTGGTCTACCGAGATCCAAAGATCTCACAGGTTTCCGTTTAGACAGCCGATAGTTAAAAAAGGTCAAACTGAGATCAGACCTAGGGCTATTTTGATTTGCTTAAACAATTTTCTAGCACGCCAAGCCCTATATGATTTAGCTCGACCGGACAGGAAGTGGCAGGGAAAAGGGGTTCAGTTTTTTGTAAGACCTGACTACTGCCACCACACTGTAGAAAAAAGATGGCAGCTACGCCAACTTATAACTCCTTTCCAAAATAAGGGGGCGCAGGCGTTTTTGCTAAACCCAGCTACACTAAAAATAATCAGCAACGGTCAGACACGATTTTTTATTTCAGAAGTACAAGCGAAAGAATGCCTAGACTCCATATGAGCAACCAGGAAATGGGGTCACTAGAAACTAATGTGCAAGATACTATATAGATAGATATATGGTTAGTGGAAAACAAGAAAAAAAAAATATATATATATTCGGTTAATACTACTGTAACAAGAAGAAGGGGGGTCATAGAGGTCAAGTCTCTCTCCATTGCAAGGGCTATTTGCCCTTTTGCCTGGGTGGTGGATAATGGGTGGGGGGATGGCTGGGTGGTTGGGGGGCACAGGGTTGGATGGGGGGTAGCGGTGGGTATGGTGGTAGGTGGGGGTTTGGTTGGATGTTGGGGGGGTGGAGGATCTGGGGGTGGGCAAGCTGAGGGGGGGTTAAAGAGAGGGATAAACAGAAAAAAAGGAAATCAGAAACATCTGTTTCTAAGCAAAACAATAATTACGAGGTAGTAGTTCAGCAATGGTCAGATAAGAGGGAAAATATCGCAAAATATGAATAATTTCAGGCTTTGTTCATCGAATGTTGGCGGTTTAAATGATAGGAAAAAAAGAGAAAGGGTATATGAGATACTTAGAACATTGAACCCAGATCTAATATGTTTACAAGAAACACACATTCCATGGAATAATAAAGATCTCTTAGAGATTAGAGGTTATTGCTTGGTGGCATGCTCTTTTCAGACCACCATGATCAGAGGGGTTGCTATATATACCAGACAACGGAATGGGTTGGTAGTGCGATCAGCAGCAGACAAGTGGGGGTGCTGGGCTATAGTAGAACTATCAACAGGGCTGACAGTCGTGAATATCTATGGCTCTAATTTGGATGATGCGGGCATCTGGGATGAATTGGAAATAGAACTAGCTAACTGGTCCCAACGAATGATAGTTTGTGGTGATTTTAATATACATATGGATGCGAATAATACCCAAAATCAGAAATATGTAGGAAGGAAACCGAAGGCTTATAGAGCAATTAGGGCATTTAAAGATAGCCATGGCTTGTGCGATGTATGGGCAGAAAAACAGCGAAGAGATCCCGGATTTACATATTTCTCCCATCCACATAGGAAATTACGTACGATTGGATTACTTTTTAGCTTCACACTTACTGATAGGTAATTTAGATATTATAAAACTGCCCCAATTATATTCCGATCATAATCCTCTGATCTTGGAGATAAGGGGGGCGACGGCTGTTAGGCAAAGGACTTCATGGTCATTTGATAAAAAGCTATTGATGGATGAGGAATTCTGCATATATATCAAGCGATGGGTTCAAGAATTTTTTGATTGTAATAGATATAGTGCCTCCCGCGAGGTGGTATGGGATACTTTTAAGGCTGCCTTGAGAGGTGAGATAATTGGGTTTGTAGCTCGTACCCGGAAACAATGTAAAGCACAATCTGATTTATTAATTAGTAAATTATCAGAACTTGAGGCAGAGCATGTTCAAATAATAAATAAAGGCAGCTCTGAGAGCCTATTGGGCGAACAAATGATCAAATTAGCTATCGCCAAATCGGAAATAAATGCACACTTTCAGACTAAAGTGGCACAGATGTACCAAGCTAACCGGGGGGAACTATATGAGTATGGGGAGGCGACGGGGAGGCTTCTAGCTTTAAGAACAAGACAGAAAGTCGCCAGGAACAACATCTTAAAAATCAGGGATAGTAATAACCATTTAGTATCCGGCGCACAGAAAATTACTGAGGTATTTGAGGAATTTTATAGCAGACTGTATCAACCGGAGGAACACTTGGGGGAACAGGGGGAAACAGGAGATGAGAGATCTATGTTACCAAGACTAGATACTGAAGTTGCTTTAGAATTAGAACAAGAAATAACCATAGAAGAAGTGCAGGTTGCACTGGGATCCCTATCTCTGGGGAAAGCCACAGGTCCCGATAAAATTCCGATAGAAGTTTATAAAATGTTATCATCTCAAATACTCCCCATTATGCAAGACCTATTCTTGAGTATACAATATAGAGGGATTCCACCCACATCATGGCAGGGTACGGATATGGTTGTCTTTCTTAAGAAAGGCAAGCCATCAGAAGCGCCATCCTCGTACCGCCCAATATCACTCATGAATGCGGATGCGAAAGTTTATTCCAAAATAATGGCCACCCGGCTACAAAAGACTATTGTTACACTTATATCACCGTGGCAACATGGCTTTGTTCCCGGCAGGGGGACCACAGACCATACAAGACGGGTTATTTCAATCTTGGATATTGCAGAGGCTGAGGCTAGAGAGTTGGCTGTGGTCCTCTTGGATGCGGAAAAAGCCTTTGATCGGGTGGCCTGGCGATATCTATGGGGGAATCTGGTGGACAGAGGATTTACTTCTGGAACTATAAGAGCCCTTCAAGCTATGTATTATAAGCCGTATGCTCAGGTTCAAGTTATGGGTCACACTTCTAGAAGGGTGGAGATCGCCAGAGGCACACGTCAAGGCTGCCCTTGTTCTCCTATTTTATTTGCATTTTATCTGGATCCCTTTATTACTCGCATTTTGCATAATCAACTGATCAAACCAGTTGTAACGCATGGCCATGAGACAAAAATACTTGCAAATGCAGATGATATTGCGATAATTACAGCAGAACCTCGAGTGGCTATCAAAGAGATTGAAAATATGGCAGAAAAATTTGGGGAGGAATCCGGTTATCTTTTAAATAAAACCAAAACACAAATTATATGCTCCTCCAAGTGTTGGCTGCAAGATCCTCGGGTAACCAAGATAGCCACGTATTTAGGGGTTAAAATATCAGCAGGAATCAATAGCCTCTGGGCTGTCAATATTGACCCAGTGTTGGAAATAATAAATAGCGAGCTTAGGCGTATGAATAATCTTCACCTTACAATAATTGGCAGAGTCAATGTAATCAAGATGAAGATATTCCCCAAGATTCTGTACTTAATACGCGCAATACCGCTGGAACTCGTCGCCACTAAAATACATAGAATCGAAGCTATGTTCTCCAAATTTATTTGGGGATATCAAAAGGTACGGCGGGCCTATAAATATCTGACGCTACCTAAAGAGCGGGGTGGTTGGGGAGCTCCCAATATACAGCTATATTATTGGGCCACTGCCCTGCAGCAGTTTGGAACTCTTTATTTTTTTCAAACTGAAGGGACGGAGCAGCTGAGAATACCTGCTATATATCAACTGGCTATGGGGGATGCTGCTGTGGGACTATTGCAGCGACAAAGCGACCCAAATTATTATAAAAAATCTCGATATAAATGCATTGAGAGTGCGCTAAAAATTTGGAAGAAAGTGGAAAAAATCAGCCAAATTAGTAGGTATAATAAATATACTTCACTTTGGCATTCTGATTTCCTGACATTAGCATTTTATGATGGAATGGCCAAGAAGTGGGAGCAAGCGGGGATCGCATCTTTGGCTGATCTATATTCTAATAAAGAGAGACAGGCTTTTATAGAACTAGTTCAAGGGTTTGACATACATCAGAACTCATGCTTTAAATACCTGCAAATAAAGAATCGAATAAAAGGGTTCCCTAAAGGGAGCATTAGAATGGAATCGTTCCCTCTGTTAGAAATTATGAGAAACCCAGAAAATAAAATCAAGGATTTTTATCAAGCGCTACAAAAAAAGAAACCAGATGATATAGCCAAAATAGAATCAAAGTGGGCCGATAAGCTTGAGGATGGGGAGGTAGATATAGATATGGTTTTAGAGATCGGGATAAGGGTCTTTATGTCAGCTAATCTTAAAGCTCAACAATATAAAACTGTAAATAATCTCTACTACACGCCCGCCAAATTATTTGGGTGGGGAAAAAGACAGTCTGATAAATGCCCGAGATGCTTGTTGGGCCCAGCAGATAGTATACATATGTTTTATTCTTGTGAAAAGCTGGGTCTGTTTAAAGAAGGTATTGAAAAGTTCTGGTTTCAGTTATTGAACAAAGAGTTAAAAATCACATCAACTCTGATGCTATTAGGGTATGACATACGGTTGAACTTAGATCCAATGGAGAGGGATTCTGTGTTTCTAACAATGGCGATAGCTCGCTTATTGGTTGCCACTGTCTGGAAGGATAGTGAGCCACCTACATATTATCAATGGTTATACAGACTAATATTCATAGGCCGCCAGGAAATCTCTCTGTATAAATGCAAAGGTGTAAGAGCTATGAGGAAAGGCAGGAATATATGGGGACCCTTGATAGCCTGGATGGAAAGAAATGATAGACAAGGGATTGGATGAATATGTATAAATATAGTGAAAATACAATCAGGATGTATAGCAACAATGATGTATGAACATTTAAAATAATTGTCAATTGTTAATTGTGATCTTTTGGTCAATATGAAAGTATTAAATTTGACAAGTATATGTAATAATGTTACAAGATATGGACATTTCACTCGTACAAAACCATAGAAATTCCACTGTTATAGTTAGTTCAGCTAACTATAACTCGCGCTCCGCAATGCACTGCTCATGACGTCACATATTACATCACTCATGACATAGTCAGTGACATCACTGATGACATCTCAAATGACATCACTGATGACATCATCCAGTGACTGTGTGTTTCTGTAAACTTTAAATATGTTTTTTTTTATATATATATATATGCAAAGCTGTATTGAAGAATGAGTGGGTGTATAAGAGTCTGAATAGATGATTTAGTAGGTGCGTAACTGACTGTATAAGTGAGTGATTAATCGTGTCTTACTGAATGCATGGGTTAGTGACTAAACTGTGTGAATGTCTGTATCAGTCTGTCAGTTGGTGTGTAAGCGGCTGCATGGGTTGGTGGCCCCCAGGGACCCTCAGGATTGAAGAGGATTTAATTCCCCATCTTAAAACGCGCCACGGGGCCTGTTTGCACACATGTCACCTGAAGCCCCGCCCCCTCCCTTCTCCACTGTGCAAACGCGCCCCGTGGCGCGTTTTAAGTTGGGGGATTAAGTCCCCTTGTATCCTGAGGGTCCCTGGAGTGCAACTAGCCCACCATGTACCTCCAAAAAGCGCCACAGAGCTGCGTTGCAGAGAGGTGTAAAAAGGGGCGTGGCCTCTGTACACCTCTCTGCAACGCAGCTCCCTGGCGCATACTGGAGGTTCCTGGTGGGCTAGTTGGCCCCCAGGGACCCCCAGTATTCAAGGGGAATTACTTCCCCTTCTTAAAACGTACCAGGGGGCGCGTTCGCAGACTGCTGCAGGGTGGGGGCGGGACCTCCGGCACGATGCCGTTCTTTTTTTTTTTGTATAGGAGGGGGGCTGCGTGGCCCCCCTTCCCTCTGCCACTTTTGGCCCCGGGGACCCCATCCCCTGGGGCCTGAGGATTTTCTTTTTAAAAAAAAATAAAATACAACGGGAAGGGGGCCGCATGGCCCCCCTTCCCTGGGCCTCTGTTGGCCCCGGGGACCCCATCCCCCGGGGCATGCCCTCTTTTTTTTAATTTTAATATTTGGAGGGGGGCTGCGTGGCCCCCCTCCTCAGGCCATTTAAGGCCCCGGGCCGGCCTTTACGTTTAAAAAAAAAAAAAAAATTGGGGAGGGGGGCTGCGTGGCTCCCCTCCCAGGCCACTAATAGCCCCGGGGACCCCATCCCCCAGGGCCTGGCCACTCGTTGGAGACCGTGGGGGGGTCCCCAATCCCCGCACGGTCCCGCCGGCTCCCCGCGTCCTGCGGGAGCCGGCATTGCTTTTCCATAAGGGGAGCTGCTGACATGCAGCTCCCCTTATGGAAAAGCAATCTGCTTTGCTTCATTGAAGGGAGAGCAGGTTTCCCTGCTCTCGCTTCAATGAAGCAAAGCAAGTTTGCAATCACAGGACGGGGCAGCGAGGCTCCCGTCCTGTGATTGCAAACAGCAGTGTCCCGGGGGGTAGACACCCCGGGACACTGCAGGAGCCAGCCCTGGTGGGTGGCGGTCCCCAGGGCCATGGAGGGCTTCCAGGAGGGGGCCGCGCGGCCCCCTCCCTTCATTAGTAAAGCCCCGGGGAGGTGGTGGTCCCCGGGGCTTCGGGGTCCGAAACGGACCCCCACATTTCTTTTGTTAGTACCCCGGGGAGGTGGCGGTCCCCGGGGCATGTGGGGGGGCTGTAGCCTCCCCACACAGGTCATTATTATTTAAAAAAAGAAGCCCCGGGGGGTGGCGGTTCCCGGGGCTGCGGGAGGGCGGAGAGCCCTCCCGCACCATTTTTTTTTAAAGCCCCAGGGGGTGGCGTTCCCCGGGGCTTGGGGGGCCTAGAGGCCCCCACATAAAATATAAAGCAACCCCCGCATACCCCCGGGACTTGGCCCAACCGGGGGCAAAATAGCATCGAAGCGCGGGAGACCGCGCTTCGATTTTTTTTTTTTTAAGGCGGGTTCCGCGCATCCCGTCGATTTTTAAGAAAAAATAAATGCTTTTTTCTGCCCAGGGGGTCCTTGTGGGACCCCCTGAGCAGACCTAGGGGGTCAGGGTGTTTCTACCCTGCCCCCTTTGTGCGTTTTGCGCACTTGTTTCTGTGCCTCGGTTCTACCGAGGCATAAAATGGCTGCCAACACTTCCTGATTTGGAGTGTTGACAGCCACTTGACAGCCAATTAGCATGCAGCTGGTGATCGGGAGGGTACGCGGACCCTACTCGGCCATAGATATATATGTGATTTTACTTTTGATTTTCTCAGGAACTACTGAACGGATTTACACCATTTAAGCAAAAGGCACGACTCTGAACCAAGGGCTACCTATTTGCCAAATTTGGTGTAATTCCGTTCAGCAGTTCGGGCTGTAGCTGCGACCAAATGTTCCTATGGAAAATTGCATGGGGAAAACGCGTTTTGGGACCCCCTTTTTTCTCGGCCCCCGCTTGAAGAATCACACCGAGACTTTCAGGATAGGAGCGGACCGGAGCGCCCCACAAAGTTTGAAAATTTCGCGAAGATTTGTCAACCGGCGCCAAAGTTATTTCAAATAGAATGTTGCGGATTTCCTATGGAAAATAGGTCCTAACTATAACTATCTACTGGCGACCGCCAGTAGATAATATATATATATATATATATATATATATATATGTTTCTGGTAATGGAGGCAGAGCGTTGGGGACCCGAGGAAGACTGGGGAACCATCACAACAGAATGGGTCAGCTACACACCACCCCCCTTTGGTCAGGCACTAGCAGCCCCATTTGGGATTATCTTGGACCCCACCGGAGTATTTACCAGAGAAGGGCATTCTGGGAGTTGCAGTCTTCAATAGGGATTTCAACTAAAGACTCTCCATTCGTCAGTGGGATCAGCTGCGCTCTCATACATGGGAGGGCCTATCATTGTATAAAGGAGGGTGGGACCTCTCCACTGTTGTAAAGGCATCAGAAGAAGGCTATAGTGCCAAAATGCATCATGCCGATTGTTCTTATTAAAAACGGACTTCCTCTGCATCCCCGTTGTGTCCTTCGGTTTCTTCCACGAAGCAACCAGTTGTTCATGTTTTTCACGCATGTCGGAAGCGTGCTTGAAGGACCCGTGCTTGATGGACCCGCTCTTCAAGTGTCCCAGGGTTTATTCCGGCAGTTTGTTGTTTCTTGCTAAGGTATTGGCCACCCTCGGACCGCCTCAGGAACCAGCCCAGCAAGCGGCCATCTGCCAGGAGCAGCCCGTGACTTCACGGGGATGCGCGGACATTGTGCTGACGCCTCATTGCCCGGCTGTTTCTGGTAACGGAGGCAGAGCGTTGGAGACCCGAGGAAGACTGGGGAACCATCACAACAGAATGGGTCAGCAACACACCACCCCCCTTTGGTCAGGCATTAGCAGCCCCATTTGGGATTATCTTGGACCCCACCGGAGTATTTACCAGAGAAGGGCATTCTGGGAGTTGCAGTCTTCAATAGGGATTTCAACTAAAGACTCTCCATTCGTCAGTGGGATCAGCTGCGCTCTCATACATGGGAGGGCCTATCATTGTATAAAGGAGGGTGGGACCTCTCCACTGTTGTAAAGGCATCAGAAGAAGGCTATAGTGCCGAAATGCATCATGCCGATTGTTCTTATTAAAAACGGACTTCCTCTGCATCCCCGTTGTGTCCTTCGGTTTCTTCCACGAAGCAACCTGTTGTTTATATATATATATATATATATATATATATATATATATATATATATATATATAGTTACAACAATGCCTTTGAGCTTTCGAGAGCGCACTCAGCAACTGCCTCCCATCGGGTTTAAAACATCAACCTGTGTCAGCATTCCTGGAATAACATTATCGCCCAACGCGTTTCAAGGTTCACTACCTCTTAATCATGGGCTACTTCCACAAAGTCAGTACGCGGATGTTCTCCTTTCCAATTAAGCATCTGATTTTATTGGCTCATTGCCCCCAGTGGGCTGTGCTCAGTGCATAGAGCATGCTGGGACTCGTAGTCATAAGGAGAAATATAGTACCTTCCCCACAGTGGGTTCGTGCACACTTTGAAAATTAAAAGTTCATTATTTTCCTTTAGTAGGCTCCCAATGCTGACACGAGTTCTTTCCATCTGGCAAGTTGCGCTGAAGGTGGTTTGAACACAGTTTCAATCCTCAGCCTCTTGACTTTGAAAGACGGTGCTGTTCTCCACGACACCGGCTGCCGTGATAATTAGTAGTTACAACTATGCCTTTGAGCTTTCGAGAACGCACTCAGCAACTGCCTCCCATCGGGTTTAAAACATCAACCTGTGTCAGCATTCCTGGAATAACATTATCGCCCAACGCGTTTCAAGGTTCACTACCTCTTAATCATGGGCTACTTCCACAAAGTCAGTACACGGATGTTCTCCTTTCCAATTAAGCATCTGATTTTATTGGCTCATTGCCCCCAGTGGGCTGTGCTCAGTGCATAGAGCATGCTGGGACTCGTAGTCATAAGGAGAAATATAGTACCTCCCCCACAGTGGGTTTGTGCACACTTTGAAAATTAAAAGTTCATTATTTTCCTCTAGTAGGCTCCCAATGCTGACACGAGTTCTTTCCATCTGGCAAGTTGCGCTGAAGGTGGTTTGAACACAGTTTCAATCCTCAGCCTCTTGACTTTGAAAGATGGTGCTGTTCTCCACGACACCGGCTGCCGTGATAATTAGTAGTTACAACAATGCATTTGATCTTTCAAGAACGCACTCGGCAACTGCCTCCCATCGGGTTTAAAACATCAGCCTGTGTCAGCATTCCTGGAATAACATTATCGCCCAACGCGTTTCAAGGTTCACTACCTCTTAATCATGGGCTACTTCCACAAAGTCAGTACACGGATGTTCTCCTTTCCAATTAAGCATCTGATTTTATTGGCTCATTGCCCCCAGTGGGCTGTGCTCAGTGCATAGAGCATGCTGGGACTCGTAGTCATAAGGAGAAATATAGTACCTTTCCCACAGTGGGTTCGTGCACACTTTGAAAATTAAAAGTTCATTATTTTCCTCTAGTAGGCTCCCAATGCTGACACGAGTTCTTTCCATCTGGCAAGTTGCGCTGAAGGTGGTTTGAACACAGTTTCAATCCTCAGCCTCTTGACTTTGAAAGATGGTGCTGTTCTCCACGACACCGGCTGCCGTGATAATTAGTAGTTACAACAATGCATTTGAGCTTTCGAGAACACACTCTGCAACTGCCTCTCATCGGGTTTAAAACATCAACCTGTGTCAGCATTCCTGGAATAACATTATCGCCCAACGCGTTTCAAGGTTCACTACCTCTTAATCACGGGCTACTTCCACAAAGTCAGTACACGGATGTTCTCCCTTCCAATTAAGCATCTGATTTTATTGGCTCATTGCCCCCAGTGGGCTGTGCTCAGTGCATAGAGCATGCTGGGACTCGTAGTCATAAGGAGAAATATAGTACCTTCCCCACCGTGGGTTCGTGCACACTTTGAAAATTAAAAGTACATTATTTTCCTCTAGTAGGCTCCCAATGCTGACACGAGTTCTTTCCATCTGGCAAGTTGCGCTGCAGGTGGTTTGAACACAGTTTCAATCCTCAGCCTCTTGACTTTGAAAGATAGTGCTGTTCTCCACGACACCGGCTGCCGTGATAATTAGTAGTTACAACAATGCCTTTGAGCTTTCGAGAACGCACTCGGCAACTGCCTCCCATCGGGTTTGAAACATCAACCTGTGTCAGCATTCCTGGAATGGGGAGGGGCACCATTACCGGCTGGAAAAGAAATACAGACTCCAGCAAGGTGAGGCTATTGTTTTGCACTAACCAAGACGTTTTTCAGCATAGCGCTTCATATGTAAACTAAAGCCTGATTAATGGTCTGTAAACCTACTATAGGATATAAATTAAGCCTCAATGTGCAAATTAACACCTGAACTTACCAGAAGTAAACAATGACACTCGCATTAGGAACTTTCTGTTCCAGCATGCATCGAGAATCTGCACTGAGCACACCCCACTGTGATGGAAACAAATAAAGCTGAAAATCAAATTGAATGCGAGGCTCAGGTGTTTTGTTTGTGGCCGCCCAGGAAGAAGGGGTTCTTAACCTTGAAACACGTTGGCAAAGACAATTATGAAAAAGAGCATCAAGACAGGCTGCATCAGGGAGCCGCATGGCGAAGCTCTGTTGAGTGACCTCCCAATGCTCAAGGGCACTTTGGTTGTAATATATATATATATATATATATATATATATATATATATATATATATATATATATATATATATATATATGTAAACACAGTCGAAGACCAGAATTGTGTCAGCCGACACAAACAGGAGCACGCACAAGAGTTTGAGAAGAAATCTTCCTTTATTCGTGTAGAACCCTCCGAATAAAGGAAGATTTCTTCACAAACTCTTGTGCGTGCTCCTGTTTGTGTCGGCTGACACAATTCTGGTCTTCGACTGTGTTTACACGTAAACGCGGCTCACCACCACGAGAGGAGGCACCCAGGGTGAGTGGCTGCGACGGCGGTGAACTTTTGTGTTTTATATATATATATAGCCTTTCAAACGCTGCAATCAATCCCAGAAACAGCCTGCCACGGACTCAATTATTTTGCAATAAAGTTAATTTATTTCAATGGTGGCACAACACTCTGAGTGTTGTGCCACCATTGAAATAAATTAACTTTATTGCAAAATAATTAGTCCGCGGCAGGCTGTTTCTGGGATTGATTGCAGCATTTGAAAGGATTCTTTGAGGATTCGCCATCCCGCCGTGTGAACGCCGTCACGAAGAGGCTCGGGTTAGAGCGAACTTCTGTGCTGGTATATATATATATATATATATATATATATATATATATATATATATATATATATATATATATATATATATATATATTGCATGCAGAACCGTCGCAGTACAGGATCTCTCCAAAGATGGACACGGACCCAGGTATTGTGCAAATTGTTGTTTTTTATTCCTCTGTCTTCGCCATTACGCGTTTCGGCTCCTGCGAGCCTTGTTCACATGACTGTTTCTGGGATTGATTGCAGCATTTGAAAGGATTCTTTGGGATTCGCCATCCCGCGTGTGAACGCCGTCACCAAGAGGCTCGGGTTAGAGCAAACTTCTGTGCTGGTATACTGGTATATATATATATATATATATATTTTTTTTTTTTTCCCAACAATGTGCCTTGAAGCATTGGGACGTCACTCGACAGCACTCTGCCATCAGGCTGTACCATGCAGCTTGCCTTCCTGCTCCGCTTTCAATTAATTGCTGCCAACGCGTTTCAACGGTATTTCAACCTCTTCTTCCTGGGCTATTAACAAACGCCATTCGAAACTCGCAGTCACATTATTTCGGTTTCTTTTTATTAGTGTATCAGCCCCCAATGGGCGTATGCTCAGTGCGATGCATGATGGGACACAGAGTCCAACTGCGAGTATTTATTATACTTTAGTAAGTTCAAATGTGCCTTTGTAAATTTAAAATCTCCTTATTTCCTTAGTAGGTAGTGAAGCAGTTAGGCAGGCTAAATTTGCATTCGAGCGCTGTGCTGATTCCGTCCTGACAGTGCAGAACTCCAGCCTCGTCCAGCTGGTTTGACACTTCTCTCCTGCTGGCGATGGTGCTCGTCCCCACGGCCAGGCTGCCGTGTGTAATAATTTTTCCCAACAATGTGCCCTGAAGCATTGGGACGTCACTCGACAGCACTCTGCCATCAGGCTGTACCATGCAGCTTGCCTTCCTGCTCCGCTTTCAATTAATTGCTGCCAACGCGTTTCAAGGTATTTCAACCTCTTCTTCCTGGGCTATTAACAAACGCCATTCGAAACTCGCAGTCACATTATTTCCGGTTTCTTTTATTAGTGTATCAGCCCCAATGGGCGTATGCTCAGTGCGATGCATGATGGGACACAGAGTCCAACTGCGAGTATTTATTATACTTTAGTAAGTTCAAATGTGCCTTTGTAAATTTAAAATCTCCTTATTTCCTTAGTAGGTAGTGAAGCAGTTAGGCAGGCTAAATTTGCATTCGAGCGCTGTGCTGATTCCGTCCTGAACAGTGCAGAACTCCAGCCTCGTCCAGCTGGTTTGACACTTCTCTCTCTGCTGGCGATGGTGCTCGTCCCCACGGCCAGGCTGCCGTGTGTAATAATTTTTCCCAACAATGTGCCCTGAAGCATTGGGACGTCACTCGACAGCACTCTGCCATCAGGCTGTACCATGCAGCTTGCCTTCTTGCTCCGCTTTCAATTAATTGCTGCCAACGCGTTTCAAGGTATTTCAACCTCTTCTTCCTGGGCTATTAACAAACGCCATTCGAAACTCGCAGTCACATTATTTCCGGTTTCTTTTTATTAGTGTATCAGCCCCCAATGGGCGTATGCTCAGTGCGATGCATGATGGGACACAGAGGCCAACTGCGAGTATTTATTATACTTTAGTAATAAGGAGATTTTAAATTTACAAAGGCACATTTGAACTTACTAAAGTATAATAAATACTCGCAGTTGGCCTCTGTGTCCCATCATGCATCGCACTGAGCATACGCCCATTGGGGGCTGATACACTAATATAAAGAAACCGGAAATAATGTGACTGCGAGTTTCGAATGGCGTTTGTCAATAGCCCAGGAAGAAGAGGTTGAAATACCTTGAAACGCGTTGGCAGCAATTAATTGAAAGCGGAGCAGGAAGGCAAGCTGCATGGTACAGCCTGATGGCAGAGTGCTGTCGAGTGACGTCCCAATGCTTCAGGGCACATTGTTGGGAAAATTATTACACACGGCAGCCTGGCCGTGGGGACGAGCACCATCGCCAGCAGAGAGAGAAGTGTCAAACCAGCTGGACGAGGCTGGAGTTCTGCACTGTTCAGGACGGAATCAGCACAGCGCTCGAATGCAAATTTAGCCTGCCTAACTGCTTCACTACCTACTAAGGAAATAAGGAGATTTTAAATTTACAAAGGCACATTTGAACTTACTAAAGTATAATAAATACTCGCAGTTGGACTCTGTGTCCCATCATGCATCGCACTGAGCATACGCCCATTGGGGGCTGATACACTAATAAAAAGAAACCGGAAATAATGTGACTGCGAGTTTCAAATGGCGTTTGTTAATAGCCCAGGAAGAAGAGGTTGAAATACCTTGAAACGCGTTGGCAGCAATTAATTGAAAGCGGAGCAGGAAGGCAAGCTGCATGGTACAGCCTGATGGCAGAGTGCTGTCGAGTGACGTCCCAATGCTTCAGGGCACATTGTTGGGAAAATTATTACACACGGCAGCCTGGCCGTGGGGACGAGCACCATCGCCAGCAGGGAGAGAAGTGTCAAACCAGCTGGACGAGGCTGGAGTTCTGCACTGTTCAGGACAGAATCAGCACAGCGCTCGAATGCAAATTTAGCCTGCCTAACTGCTTCACTACCTACTAAGGAAATAAGGAGAATTTAAATTTACAAAGGCACATTTGAACTTACTAAAGTATAATAAATACTCGCAGTTGGACTCTGTGTCCCATCATGCATCGCACTGAGCATACGCCCATTGGGGGCTGATACACTAATAAAAAGAAACCGGAAATAATGTGACTGCGAGTTTCGAATGGCGTTTGTTAATAGCCCAGGAAGAAGAGGTTGAAATACCTTGAAACGCGTTGGCAGCAATTAATTGAAAGCGGAGCAGGAAGGCAAGCTGCATGGTACAGCCTGATGGCAGAGTGCTGTCGAGTGACATCCCAATGCTTCAGGGCACATTGTTGGGAAAAATTATTACACACGGCAGCCTGGCCGTGGGGACGAGCACCATCGCCAGCAGGGAGAGAAGTGTCAAACCAGCTGGACGAGGCTGGAGTTCTGCACTGTTCAGGACGGAATCAGCACAGCGCTCGAATGCAAATTTAGCCTGCCTAACTGCTTCACTACCTACTAAGGAAATAAGGAGAATTTAAATTTACAAAGGCACATTTGAACTTACTAAAGTATAATAAATACTCGCAGTTGGACTCTGTGTCCCATCATGCATCGCACTGAGCATACGCCCATTGGGGGCTGATACACCAATAAAAAGAAACCGGAAATAATGTGACTGCGAGTTTCGAATGGCGTTTGTTAATAGCCCAGGAAGAAGAGGTTGAAATACCTTGAAACGCGTTGGCAGCAATTAATTGAAAGCGGAGCAGGAAGGCAAGCTGCATGGTACAGCCTGATGGCAGAGTGCTGTCGAGTGACGTCCCAATGCTTCAGGGCACATTGTTGGGAAACATTATTACACACGGCAGCCTGGCCGTGGGGACGAGCACCATCGCCAGCAGGGAGAGAAGTGTCAAACCAGGTGGACGAGGCTGGAGTTCTGCACTGTTCAGGACGGAATCAGCACAGCGCTCGAATGCAAATTTAGCCTGCCTAACTGCTTCACTACCTACTAAGGAAATAAGGAGAATTTAAATTTACAAAGGCACATTTGAACTTACTAAAGTATAATAAATACTCGCAGTTGGACTCTGTGTCCCATCATGCATCGCACTGAGCATACGGCCATTGGGGGCTGATACACTAATAAAAAGAAACCGGAAATAATGTGACTGCGAGTTTCGAATGGCGTTTGTTAATAGCCCAGGAAGAAGAGGTTGAAATACCTTGAAACGCGTTGGCAGCAATTAATTGAAAGCGGAGCAGGAAGGCAAGCTGCATGGTACAGCCTGATGGCAGAGTGCTGTCGAGTGACGTCCCAATGCTTCAGGGCACATTGTTGGGAAAAAAAAAAATATATATATATATATTTAGAGCAGAAGAAGATCCTTGCCCTGCCTTGAGTTAGTGTTGCTTTCACCACATCCGCCCCAGCAAGTGTGTGATCAATTATTGGTGGAAATTTAATTTAGTCACACCTCAATATAAATCACACAGCCCGGGGTAAGAGGGTTAGGGTTTGATGAATGGTTGGGAAGGGGGATTAGAGGGAAAGGTTTGACAAAGACAAACACTACACATGGACAACACATTCATATTGGCAGCTGACCATCATAAATCTGTTGAGGGAGAAAAAGGAAATGCATGCATGATGAGGAGTAGTACTAGACTAGTGCAGGGCAGTATGTTAATTATGCAATTGCCTGTCTTCCCCTGGAGACACCCAAGTTACATACATACATACATTATGTTCTGTTGTACCGGGCTTCCTTTGAAAGATAGCAAATAAAGGTAAAATATCTGTAGGAGTAAAATATAAGCAAACAAACAACACACACAGCCGTAATGATTGAAGAGAAAAAAAAAAATTAATCAAATGAAGAAGATACTTTTACTGTGTTATATTTTTGCCAAATTTCGAGTTGCATCTCTCCGCATTCCCCTTGGTCCTTCCTTGGACTGTCCGTCCATCAATTTGGGTGCCTGGCGGATTCGGTTTGGTAAGGTAAGTGTGAGTTGGTTTTCCCAGTATGGCGCAGGGTAATAATGGGCCTGTAGAAGGAAAAACAAAAAGGATATTGAAAAATCAAGGAGAAAAGTTAAACTGCATAATTAAGGAGGAGTGCAACAAGAAGACTTTCAGAGGTGGCATGGCTAAATCATGTCTGTTTCCGGCAGTTAGTTACCTCCTACAACAGGAACAGGCCCCCCCACCCAACCTCCACTTAGCTCAGAATTTGAGCTAGACAGCAGAAGCAATGAGCACACACACAGCAACATAGCATTTTCCAAATTAAGTAAAAAAATCAATGCACCACTGTCATTCACACCACCCCCACTACACAGACATGTAGGTCTGGTCTGGTGTTATTGTTTACCTTTAGGCCACTCCACGCCCTGAGTTATTCGTTCCATCAATCATCTCTGATCCTCTTGACTCTGACTGTGAGTATGGTATGGTGTCAAACTCTGTACCAACCAACAGTGTCCAGACTGAGTCCTCCAGACTCCAGACTCGTCCCGACTCAAAAATGCAATGGAATGGCCTGCAGTAGTACAATTTTGTTATTGCACAACAAGAAGGGAAAGATTGACGTGAGTCACTTTTTTGTGTGTAGATTCACAATAGCAGACATCATGCACAACAAACAACAATGACTCAGCGTGTGCAATGCATGCCATCACATTTACCTGTTCTTCCGGGGCAGTCCCTCTAGGCTCGGTAAAGGATATATATAGTCAGGGCCCAGATTTTGGAGGCAGGCACACATTTCACATTTGTTGTATTATCCATCCAATGTCTGGCATGAGGGAAATGGCTTTAGGGAGAGTCAGGAGTGGACTAGTAGTTACTTCTTCACTGACTGCAGTTGCAACTCCAATTCAGCAATAATTGAGTAAGACGGTCGGGATGGATTTGTGAACCAGAAAGACAGTGACACACACAAATAATATAAAGTAAATGATGTTCCTCAGCTGTATGTTTTTTTATTTTTTTTGTGCTTCAAAAAGGAAGAAAAAAAGTAACTTGAGTCACCTTGAAAGCCTAGTTGTCAGGGAAGTAGAGCTCGTCCTCAAACTCTGGTGGTTCGCCCAGAAGTAGGTCACCTAACACACTACATCCATGACCTGAGTCGCCGTCATCATCTTCCTGCTGTGCTACTTCAGGTATGGTGTAATCCGGTGGTATAAAGTGCTGATTCATTTTGATCATGGTTAACCTCTCCACGTTTTGGGGCGAGAGACTGGTCCTTCTCACTGTCAGAACAGCACCAGCAGCACTGAAAGCATGCTCAGAAGAGACACTGGCGACAGGGCAAGCCAGATAGTTTATCGCCAGCCTGCTGAGCACTGGGCATTGGCGCCTTTTCCTATACCAATAGAGCAATGGGTTTTGATCAAAGTAGACCTCTGTTGGGTCATCCAGATATGCCTGGACCATCTGATCAATGCTCATGGGTGCTCCGCTTTGCTTGGCCTCTTTTGCCTTTGCCTCAGCACTGGACTTAACCAGCCCTTGCTGTAGAAACCATTCTTATGCCGATTTTGGGGCTGATGCTCCTGTTCTTGTTGTTGTTGTTGATGTTGTTCTTGGTGTTGTTGGTGGTTTTGGCTGCTGTGAGCCAACCGCACTGCCCTCAGGCTCTGAAGTTGAACTTGAAGCCGGCTTCCCTGCAGTACTTGTTGTGCCCTGGAGTAGCGGGGCTCTAATTCCCGGCCGTTCTTTTTCTAAGTGACTGGCTTCCACAGCTATCCAAGTTTTGTAGTTGGTAACAACCCCATCTGAAAAAGGAATGAAAGTGTGCAATAATGGTTTGTACCTTGGATCCAGAATTGTGGCACAAATGTAATGGTTGGATGACACAATGCGCCTTGTATTTTCAGATAAGCTAAGGGTTAAGCTCTCCACCAACTCATATGCTTCCTTTCGTTTCCTCCACACCTGCGTACATTGCAGACACCCCCTTCAGCTGTTCCTGTAGCATGTGGAACAATGGGATAGCTTGGCCCATAGTACAGTCCTCCTTGCTGACTTCACGTGTGAAGAGCTCGAAAGAAAGTAGCATCTCTGTCAGGCATTTAACTAGGCCCCATTGGTCCATCTCAATGATCATGCCTTTCACAGTAGCATCCCCTCTTTGCATGACATATTCATTGATTGGTCTGTACTGCTCAAACAGACGTTCAAGCATGTAATAAGTTGAGTTCCAACGTGCTGGCACCTCCTGGATGAGTGCTTTAACTGGCATACTATTATCACATTGAATGATCCTTAGCTGCTTCCGGGCTTTAAATGAATGGCTGAAATGTGTGCAGATTCTTCTGCAGGTGGTCAGTAAGTTGCTGACCCGGTCTTCTTTTTTCAGAAAGTCTTGAACAATGATGTTAATGCAGTGCGCCAAACACAGGACCCTGAAATAGCCACCATCGGCCATGGCCTTAACTATATTACTGCCATTGTCCGTGGCAACAAAACCAATATTAAGCCCTCTTGGTCGCAGCCATTCAAAGACCTTGCTGTCAAAGTCTTCCAAAATGTTTGCAGCAGTATGAGATTTCTCCATGGCGAACATGGCTACAGTTGCATGTTTCCGAGTGGCATTAAAAATCTCAGCAGTGTCAACAACACCTGCTGCAGATATCTTTTCTCTAACCCCACAAAAGAGATCCAGTGTGCAGTGATGCACATGTAATCAGTGGCTCGGCAACTGGCCCACATGTCTGTTGTCAGGTGGATAGTGTGAGCAGCACTCTGCTGCAAAGCTTGTCCAAGCAATTCCAGCACATCGTGATGTAGTGCTGGAACAACAACTCTGGAGAAATAGGACCGGCTGGGAACCTTCCATTTTGGGCAGATGGTTGTCACAAATTCAAGAAACCCCACCCCTTCCACAAAAGAAAAAGGGAGGAGGTCCAGCGCTAACATTTTAGCCAGCTTCGCGTTGTTACAAACGTGCCGATGGGTGGTTGGGTTCGTACTGCCCCTCCAACCTAAAAATGCTGAGAATGGTAGCCTGGATTTTTTTCTTTTCTGGTGCCACTGATGCAGGTGACTTCTTGACGCCAGTTGTTAGGTTGAACGCACGTTTTTCCGTTGCGGTACTCTCTTGCCTGGGACCCCTTGGTGTCTCAGCCTGACTCTTGTGCCATTGCGATGTTACTGATGATGATGTGGGCAGTACCACTACACTGCTGGTGACAGGGCTGCTTTGTGTAGCAGAGAAAATGTCTCCCTCTTGTTCACCTTCCACCGTGAGCCGATCTTCTTCTTCATCCCCTCCACCAACAACATGTGCAGTTTTTTAGCCGCTAAGGTGCGCCTCCCACTGGATCAAGTGGTGTTTTCTCAGATGGGTTGTTTCGCCTCCAGTACCATAGTTTGTACCAAGCTTACCTCGACTAACACCTTGTCCACAAATGGAGCATATAGCAATGTTCACCTCCTTCCTGCTAACAGAAAAGAAGTCCCAAACTGGGGAGGTCAACTTTCTGGTGCTGCTGGTGCCACTTGCAATGTCCGATTAACTGGTAGGTGGGCGTGAAGTTTAACTCTCTGCAGTACCTACTTCTACTGAGGTGCTTGTGGTGGATGTAGGTCGCTGCCGGCGAAATATGGAAGCTGGAGGTGGTGTTGGTGGTATCATCTGTGTTGGTGGTATCCGTGCCACATCCCTCACAGCAATTTGGGATGGGGTAATGTCAGTCTCCACTGGGGCGGGACTAATAACCATGATGACTGGCTCGTCATCATCCTCCTCTTCTACATCTACCTCCACAACTCTAAGGCTTTCTGGAACCTTCCTTTTCCCTAGCCTTGTCTCGTGGGCGTGGCGTGTCTCCAACTCAGACTGAAGCAGGATCCATGTGGTGTCTAGATCATCAGAAGGTGAGCTTGGAGAAGAAGTTGATGGACTAACCCTCCTTTTCCTTGCTGGGGATCTGGAAGACAATGGATCTTCTGAAAGAGTGGCTTGCTCTTCTTCTTCCTCTGCAGGAAGCTTGATCTTCTGAACTGCCCCTACTTCAGGAGGAACAACTACTATTGGGGGTGGTTGCGGCTGTTGTTGCCCACTTATCTGAGTTTCCTGCATTGATTGGGTACTACTTTGTGATAACGATAAGTCAATTTCAATGTCACTGCTCATCGGCGTTGGACTCATGATTAGACTGACTGCCTCTGCAACAGACATAGGCTTGGGCCTAGGTTGGTGGGGTGGGTCCACTGATGCACCCAGTTTGCTCCCCGGACACCGCTGCTGCAGGTGCAATTTTTAGTTTCCCAAAAAAGGTCTTGGGCGACATACCGGCCTTGGTAAGTGGCAGTGCCTTCTTCTCACTGGCAACTTTCTTAGTACTGGACCTGGTACCTTTCTTGGGGGTCATCTTGAAGATGTCAGCAGCATGCAGTGGCACAAGTTGAAGAGATGTCTGTGGTCACACGTCACGTGAGGTCGTGCGCAGCAGGACTTCTGCCTGGCAGTACAATGGGTGATGTCTTCTCCTCCTCTTTTGTGCACCTAAAAGCAAAGAAGCAAGGAGAACATCAGTGAAACGTGGCATTCATTGTTGTGGTTCAATTACTACTAGTACAAACAAACAAATCTAATATATAACTTAGTGTGTGATCACACTTGTTAGTGTTATTACTATTATTAAATTTATTACCTCAGTTATTAAAAAAACATAACAATACAGTGTAGTCATTTGTGAGACTTTGACAACAACAAGGGCTTTCATGGTTGGTGTACTAGTGTGCAGTACACTCAGGAAGGATAGGAAAGAAGAAGAACAACAGCAAAAATACAAATGTAACGGACAAGGTTTGGCATTGTGCATCACGTGGGATTCAGCATTCAGGGAGCTGCAGCTGACAATGGATAGAAGCAATAAGCCAAGAGGAACAAAGGAAAGACATGCAGGCCTAATGCAGAAGCACACTGGCTGCCCCTTCACAAAATGACTGTCAGCCACATGGCCAGGCCACAACAACAAGAAAGGGAACACAGACAATGCAGGCCTATGGCAAAAGCACACTGGCTGCCTTAACAAAATGGCCACCAGCCACATGGTCAGGCCACAGCAACAAGAAAGGGAAGACAGAAAATGCAGGCCTATGGCAAAAGCACACTGGTTGCCTTCACAAAATGGCCACCAGCCACATAGCCAGGCAGGCCACAACAACAAGAAAGGGAAGACAGACAATGCAGGCCTATGGCAAAAGCGCACTGGCTGCCTTCACAAAATGGCTGCCAGCCACATAGCCAGGCCACAACAACAAGAAAGGGAAGACAGACAATGCAGGCCTATAGCAAAAGCACACTGACTGCCTTCACAAAATGGCTGCCAGCCACATGGCCAGGCTACCACAACAAGAAGTAATAAGCCAAGAGGAACAAAGGAAAGAAGACATGCAGGTCAATGGCAAAAGCACACTAACTACCACCACCACAAAATGGTCACACTCACATGGTCACTCACAACAACAACAAGCAGGAGGCCTGGAAAACATTGAACTCAAGCAGGCCTATATGGACACAGACTTTACAAAATGGCCCCTGGCCACACGGGGAGGCTCAGTCAAGGCAAATGCTGGCCCACTATTACAAACACACTCACACACTGGCCAGACAAAGGAGGCATGCTAAACAATACAGCTTTAATGCAACAATGCCAAAAACAAAACTCCACAGGGCTAAAAAAGGTTTGCAAGTTACACAACAACCACACACATCCAACAAAGGCATTTATTTAACACACATGAAAAAGTGAAATACCAAAAAAAACACATTTTGCATTTCAATCCAATGCCATCCATGCCCTAAATGATGTTTAAATTCAACAGACGCCACAGAAACAGTTGTTTCATGCACCAATGAGTAGCTCTGGGCCTATTGGTTGGAAAACCCATTGGCACACCAGGCCACATAGTGAATCAATTCAAATCAATAATATTGCAAATTTATAAGAAAATGTAGTGAACTGTGCTATATTTTTTGCTGGATAAAAGAAGAAAAAATTGCATGCAAAACAACAACCAGCAAGAAGGCATGGCCACCACAAAGAAGGCTTGCAGGCCTAATACAGAAGCACACTGGCTGCCCCTTCACAAAATGGCCACCAGCCACATGGCCAGGCCACAACAACAAGAAAGGGAAGACAGACAATGCAGGCCTATGGCAAAAGCACACTGGCTGCCTTAACAAAATGGCCGCCAGCCACATGGCCAGGCTACAACAACAAGAAAGGGAAGACAGACAATGCAGGCCTATGGCAAAAGCACACTGGTTGCCTTCACAAAATGGACGCCAGCCACATGGCCAGGAAGGCCACAACAAGAAAGGGAAGACATACAATGCAGGCCTATGGCAAAAGCACACTGGCTGCCTTCACAAAATGGCTGCCAGCCACATAGCCAGGCCACAACCACAAGAAAGGGAAGACAGACAATGCAGGACTATGGCAAAAGCACACTGGCTGCCTTCACAAAATGGCCACCAGCCACATGGGCAGGCTACCACAACAAGAAGCAATAAGCCAAGAGGAACAAAGGAAAGAAGACATGAGGGTCTATGGCAAAAGCACACTAACTACCACCACCACAAAATGGCCACCAGCCTCATGTCCACTCACAACAACAACAAGCAGGAGGCCTGGAATACAATGAACTCAAGCAGGCCTATATGGACACAGAGTTTACAAAATGGCCCCTGGCCACACGGGGAGGCTCGGCCAAGGCAAATGCTGGCCCACTATTACAAACACACTCACACACTGGCCAGGCAAAGGAGGCATGCTAAACAACACAGCTTTAATGCAACAATGCCAAAAATGAAAATCCACAGGGCTAAAAAAGGTTTGCAAGTTACACAACAACCACACACATCCAACAAAGGCATTTATTTAACACACATGAAAAAAGTGAAATACCAAAAAAAACACATTTTGCATTTCAATCCAATGCCATCCATGCCCTAAATGATGTTTAAATTCAACAGACACCACAGAAACAGTTGTTTCATGCACCCATGAGTAGCTCTGGGCCTATTGGTTGGAAAACCCATTGGCAGACTAGGCCACATAGTGAATCAATTCAAATCATACTATTGCAAATTTATTAGAAAATGTAGTGAACTGTGCTACATTTTTTGCTGGATAAAAGAAGAAACAATTGCATGCAAAACAACAACCAGCAAGAAGGCATGGCCACCACAAAGAAGGCTTGCAGGCCTAATACAGAAGCACACTGGCTGCCCCTTCACAAAATGGCCGCCAGCCACATGGCCAGGCCACATCAACAAGAAAGGGAAGACAGACAATGCAGGCCTATGGCAAAAGCACACTGGCTGCCTTAACAAAATGGCCGCCAGCCACATGGCCAGGCTACAACAACAAGAAAGGGAAGACAGACAATGCAGGCTTTTGGCAAAAGCACACTGGTTCCCTTCACAAAATGGCCGCCAGCCACATGGCCAGGAAGGCCACAACAACAAGAAAGGGAAGACAGACAATGCAGGCCTATGGCAAAAGCACACTGGCTGCCTTCACAAAATGGCTGCCAGCCACATAGCCAGGCCCCAACAACAAGAAAGGGAAGACAGACAATGCAGGCCTATGGCAAAAGCACACTGGATGCCTTCACAAAATGGCCGCCAGCCACATGGCCAGGCTACCACAACAAGAAGCAATAAGCCAAGAGGAACAAAGGAAAGAAGACATGCAGGTCTATGGCAAAAGCACACTAACTACCACCACCACAAAATGACCACCAGTCACATGGTCACTCAAAACAACAACAAGCAGGAGGCCTGGAAAACAATGAACTCAAGCAGGCCTATATGGGCACAGACTTTACAAAATGGCCCCTGGCCACACAGGGAGGCTCAGTCAAGGCAAATGCTGGCCCAGTATTACAAACACACTCACACACTGGCCAGACAAAGGAGGCATGCTAAACAATACAGCTTTAATGCAACTATGCCAAAAACGAAAATCCACAGGGCTAAAAAAGGTTTGCAAGTTACACAACAACCACACACATCCAACAAAGGCATTTATTTAACACACATGAAAAAGTGAAATACCAAAAAAAACACATTTTGCATTTCAATCCAATGCCATCCATGCCCTAAATGAGCCTGCTGGACAGGAACAGTAAGTTGGAGACTCTGGGGCACTTCCTTCCTCTTAAAAAAAAAGTTTTAAAAAAAAGGACTCCTTGCACAAAAAAGTATAGCCAAATGTCAATCTGAGGAGTTTTTTTAATCCAAATCATCATTTCGAAAAGGTTTTGATGCTGCTTGAGAGAGAACCTTCTCCAGATTGCAAATTCTATCGCGATCTTCACAAAAAGTCCACCGGAAGTCCGATGGCACGCCCGAATGACGTGTTCGCGATCGCAACCTCTCGCGGGACCATGCGGCCACCTAGCAAATCTCGTGGCGGTCACGAACGGAAGGGAAATCTCGTTGGCGATCGCAGGCACCCGGTAAGTCGCTCCCGCGTGCACGAAAACGCATTTTGGGCACGCAAACACAAAAAAACTCTGCTCTGTTGCGGAGTGCGGAGTTTTCCGGCAACACGCGGAACACGGAGTTGCTGAAAATCTGCAAACTCCCCGAGCGGAGCAGAGTTTTACACCCAGAGTTAATCCAGAGGCAGTGCCCCTGAGAATATCTCTAGATATGTAGACTCCATATTGAGTGAATTTGTCTACACCCTTCCCTCATATGTTAGGGACACTAAAGATTTTTTAGGTAAAATCTTAGACATATCATGGGAACAAGAATTCTCACTCATAACTCTAGATGTAGGGTCATTATATACAGTCATTGACCATGACCAATGTATTGAAGCATGTGAACATTTCCTGAAAGCTAGACCTATCAAATATCGTGCACATACCAGCATGGTATTAGACATGATACGTTACTGTTTGAAGAATAAAATCTTTCTATTTAATGGCACTTTATATCGTCAGACCTTTGGTACTGCCATAGGTACTTGTTTTGCCCCTAGTTTGGCGAACCTGTTCCTTGGCAGATGGGAAGAACATCTGGGTGAGGACATTTCACTTGCACCATACATGGACAAGGTAGTTTTGTGGCTGAGATACAGTGACGATTTGTTTATTATCTGGAGTGGGTCAAAGGATGCAGCCACTGAGTTTGTGTCCAAACTCAATGAAAATTCATTAAACCTGACTTTTACACATTCCATGAGTTATACTAGCATTGAGTTTCTAGATGTATCCGTTGAGGTGATCAACAACAATGTACAGACTAAACTTTTCAGAAAAGCGACGGCTGGCAACAGCCTGCTTCATGCCTTGAGTGGCCACCCTGTTGACCTCAAATGGAGTATCCCCTATGGGGAGTTACTCCATGCCAGAAGAAATTGTAGTACTGAGGAATCTTTCTCCATTGAAAAAAAGATCATGCTGGAACGATTCCGTGAAAGAGGTTATTCAGAGTGGGTTTTGAAGAAGGCAACCCAAAGAGAAAGCATGACACAGAGAAATCAACTCCTGTTTGATAATACAACAATAGCTCTAGGAAGGTCAATCGAATTCTATAAAAACATTGGCCGATTCTTACCAATGACTCCATTATAGGGAGAAAGATGGGCAACTTCCCTTATGTTACTTACTGCAGGGCCAAATCGTTTAGAGACATCTTGGTGAAAAGTGACATTACCTCCACCAACAATCCACATGAACACAACCTCAAGGGTTTCTTCTCGTGTGGCTGCTGTAAAGCTTGCAAGGGAAGTAAAATAATTGAAGTCTATACAACACACAATGGTAATACACAACAAATTCGACAATTCTTAACATGCAGTACCAACCATGTGATATATGTTCTAGTATGCCCTTGTGGCCTTAGATATATTGGAAGTACCATCTTTGCAGCTAAGAAAAGAGTACTAGAATATCTGAGAGCTATTGAACAGAGAGATCCCAAATACACAGTGGCCAGACACTTTCTCAACAATCACTATGTTGATAGAAACTTTTTATCTTACTACAGCATAGAACAGGTTCAGGTATCCCATAGAGGCGGAGATCGGGTCCTAAAAATGAGAAAGAGGGAATCACAAATGATTTTCAAATTAAATACCTTACACCCAAATGGGTTGAATCAGGATGAAGAGATGAACATTCACCTCCATCTTGAGTAATAATAGAGTGTTGTTCTCTATCTTTCTCCTTTGTTTGAATTTGAATCTCACTTTTTATAAAATATAAAAAACCCTTTTTAATTGCGACAAGTGTGAACTTCTGTTCAAATTTTTTGACATTATGTGTGTGTTTTGACAGAAGGAAAGGAAGGGGTACTCCAGGATACAGCAACTTTATCTTTGGGTACGAGACCCCTACCCTTTTCTTCAACTGTCTTCAATGGTGCAGTTGGATATTTCTGACACGATTTGGTAAAATTTAATTATGGTGATCTGTGGTTCCCCTTCCCTACACTTCTTTTACCCTTGGTATTCACTTTATTTTCTCTCACTGACCTTGCTAAATGAGGACTACCTCCAGAGACATTAATGGTGGCTTTTGATTAGGTGGATATGTAATTTGACTATTTGGATTAATTGTAGTTCCCAGCAAACCATATGTTTATTTGTTCTGGGGCAGTAATCAACAGTATTCTCTGGCCTATGCCCACTGGGGTATATTCATTTATATATATTTTTCCTCCATTAACTCTATAAATATATTCTGCAATGTTGCCAGTGTTTTTCACACTATATTGATGGTTGTGTTCGTTTTGGGATAGTGTGCTTTCTCATGTTCCGATATGCTTGACCTTTTGTACTTTATTATATATTTATGAAAAATCATGATGTACATTTGCAATAAGATCAATTTTATACACAGGAATGGGTCTGTCGATAGAATTCGAATTTGATGCTTTTCTTGTGAGAAACGCTTGAGGCACTACGTTACCCAATATGCAATATTTTGATTTCCCTCTGCTACAGGTGGGCCGGCTGATACTTATGAATTTGTGACATTAGACATATACTTTTATTTTGGATCACTCTGCTTGTTTATGGATCTTAATGACCTTGCATCAGGATAAATGACATATTTTTGATCATCATTTGTGTACGATTTACAAGCAGGACATCAACTATGAAGCACTGTAGCACTAGACCACTAACCGCATGCTCAGTGTAACGAGTAGTATTGATTTCTTCATTTCTTACTTTATTTTTTGTAACAATATATGGAATTGCCTAGTTGTCTATTTATATTCCCTTTGCTTTCTGTACATTCTTGAATACTTCTATGTTATTTGTACAAGAATAGTAGGCAAAAGCACGGACCATGAATTAATTGTAATTTCACTTGTAGTCTGTTTTCCATTTTTTTTTCACTTTGAAATTAAGCACTGTGATTTGTCAGTTATGTACATGTGATCAAGGCCACAGCTGTGGCCGAAACGTGTCATGTTCGGAAGTCAACTTTATGCATCAACACGAGTCTTAGTGAGCGTTTTTCCTTCGTCGTGTTGGATTTTTGCTTCATACACACACATATATATATATATATTCACTGAAAAAACCATAGGTTTCAGGGACGTTATAGTTAGTTGGACATTTCACTCGTACAAAACCAGAGAAATTCGGCCGTTATAGTTAGTTGAGCTAACTATAACTCGTGCCCCCGCAATGCACTGCTGATGACGTCACATATTACATCATTCATGACATGGTCAGTGACATCACTGATGACATCACGGATGACATCTCAAATGACATCACTGATGACATCATCCACGTGATAATCTGAAGCACCTCCTCACACCCTAATATAACTTTTGATACACCCACTCTAAAATGCAGACTACCATTTTCGAAACCATAGACACACCAATACCAGTTACTACATACCCACTCACTGATTCCTAGGACTACACACACGTCCACTCATTCACCCATACAGTCACTCATACATGCAGTCACTTATCAATACAGCACTATCATTTGCACTCATACACCTATACAGACACTCACACATCGCCACTCATCCATAGAGTTACTCACACACCTAGTCAATCATGCAAAGAATCATTCACACTCCCAGTTACTCACCTATACAGTTATACACACACCACCTCACTTATTCATACAGATACTAACACATACTTACTCTCTTATACAATCACTGATACAAGCACACAATCATCCATACAGCCACTCTCACAATCACTCACTCTCATATATAGTCATTTATATAATCCAACACTCACATATACTGCCTTTTACATATGTAGTTACTCACACATGTACCACTGAGACATCCATTCACTCACCAACACAGCCATACACACACTCACCCACCCACACAGCCCCTCACAAACGCACTCTTGAACCCATACACCCACTGAATCACCCACTCACACATCCATGGAGAAAGTCACACACCCCCCACCCACCCACACAGACACTCGGGCACCCATACAGATACTCAGACAACCAATCAATAACCCATATAGACACTCATGTAGCTACTCTCCATCCCATACAGCCGCTTACACACCAACTGACAGACTAATACAGACATTCAGACAGTTAAGTCACTAACCCATGCATTCAGTAAGACACGATTAATCACTCACTTATACAGTCAGTCACACACCTACTAAATCATCCATTCAGACACTTATACACCCACTCATTCTTCAATACACCTTGGCATATATATATAAAACATATTTAAACTTTACAGAAACACACATTCACTGGATGATGTCATCAGTGATGTCATTTGAGATGTCATCAATGATGTCATCAGTGATGTCTCTGACCATGTCATGAATGATGTAATATGTGACGTCATCAGCAGTGCATTGCGGGGGCGCAAGTTATAGTTAGCTCAACTAACTATAACGGCCGAATTTCTCTGGTTTGTACGAGTGAAATGTCCAACTAACTATAACGTCCCTGAAACCTATGGTTTTTTCAGTGAATTTCAAAGGTTTTTTAAATGCTAATTTCTAACTATAACGTCCCTGAAACCTATGGTTTTTTCAGTGAATTTCTAAGGCTTTTTACTAACCAATAAGAAATATGCTTTTAAAAAAAAGTTAAATGCACCCTATTTTTGAATGTACAATGTTCTTAAACACCCAATCAATTCTCTACTTTTTAAAAAACAGCATCTTGTCCACCATTTTAGATACCTCTCATTCTACCAACTGACTACCTCAGCTACAGATATCTTTTCATTACTTCCAGACATCCCTTCAAGATGCTTACAGTGTGGATTGTTGGGCACAGCTATATTTTCTGGTACAAAAGGTATGCTGAACGCAGAGGTATTGACAAAGACCTAGCTTTGCAAAATGTGGACATTAAATGGATTGCACAGAGAGGATTAAAGTGGCACCAATTGATGCCTTTGGTTAAAACCTCTTTGCATCTCCAACCCCCTGACCTCATGATTGTACACTGTGGTGGCAATGACCTAGGCACATTCACTGGGGTAGGTCAGGAAATGCTAATGAAGGACACCTTTACACAATTGATGTTGCTTTTACCTCAAACTGTCTTTGTATACTCTAACATATGCCAAAGACAAAAATGGAAGTGGTCAAATCAATTCTGTCCACAGATTGAGAAAGCTAGAAAAATGTCAATAAAGCTGTTTCTGCTTATCTTAGAGACCATAGGATGGGCTCCATATATAACAACAATCTACGTTTTGATATGGAGGGCATCTACAGGAGTGATAGAGTGCACTTTACAGATCAGGGAAACAGAGTCTTTTTAACAACCTAAAGCTCTGCATCCGCACTTACATGTAGCTACAACAAACTCATAATGAACACAAGGGCTCTTTTTAGAGCCACCCTATAGCCCAACAGTGAATCTTACCTATTAAAAACATACATATTCTTTTTTTCTACAATTTTGCTTGGAGTTGCGAACCCATCGCTTTTACACTGGGGGCCCGCGCTGGAGTCGCGACTCCAAGCGCACGAAAGAAAAAAAATGCCCCTTATTTTAAATTGTTTAATTCTGCCTCGGGGACCTCATCCCCCGAGGCATACCCTTGGGGACCGTGGGGGGACCCCCAATGCTCCCACGGTCCCAGCCGGCTCCCCGCCTCCTGCGGGAGCCGGCATTGCTTTTGGACAAGGGCAGCTGCTAACATGCAGCTCCCCTTGACCAAAAGCAATACTGCTTTGCTTCTTGGAAGCGAGAGCAGGTTTCCTGCTCTCGCTTCCAAGAACCAAAGCAGTGTTTGCAATGACAGGACGGGAGCCACACGGCTCCCGCCCTGTCATTGCAAACAGAAATGTCCCGGGGGTGGGCACCCCGGGTCATTGCAGGAGCCGGCCCTGGGGGGTGGTGGTCCCCAGGGCCATCGAGGGCTCCACGAGGGGGGCCACGCGGCCCCCCTCACTTCATCTACATAGCCCCGGGGAGGTGGTGGTTCCCGGGGCTTGGGGGGCCCGGGAGGCCCCCCTCTCTATTTAATGAAGCCCCAGGGAGGTGGCGGTCCCCGGGGCTTGCAGTGGCCCACGAGGCCCCCCCACCCTAATTATAAAAAAGCCCCGGGGAGGTGGCGGTCCCCTCGAGTGTTTGCCTATGAAATAGGGTGATTACCGAAACGCGTCAGGTGTACTCTGGTCAGAAAGCAGGCAGCGATATAAAGAGGCTCCCTCGTGACCTATCTTGCTATATCCAATCTATTGGTTGCTCTTCAACATGGGCTTGCATAGGTGTGCTTGAACAACAACTAAGTATCAAGAAAAAACATGAAAATTCTATTATGATGTGTTTAACTTTTTTAAATTCTTTTCAATATCAAAAATTTCCTTACTTTTTTTGTTGTTTGTTTTTTTAGAAATATGAAAATATTATTTCAAGCATTTACATATAATTGAACAAAGTAATTTCATGAAATATTAAATGCAAGACATATTTGAATTAATGCCCCTGAATGCATAATCGTGAAAAAGAAAATCTTTCATTCATACTGTACTATACACATACAGCCACATACATACTCATACACCTTCCAAAGTTTTTTTACGTATATCTGGGGAGTGAGAGACAACAGATAACATGGTCTCTGTGACCAATAACATTAACTGCGAACAGCAAGATCTAAACAGCATTGGTCGACGCGCGTTTCGGTGGCTGAGAGAATGATGACACCACCTTCATCAGGACCTTAGCCAGATAACGAGGAGACACACAAAAAGACACCCAGGGGGGACTAATTTTTGCACAGAGAAAAATATATGTAAGGCAACCCAGAGGGCCACTAATGATCGTTGTCGGTTATTTCCATATAAATGCTGGATATGTCCATTCCCGAAACGTCTTGTGCAAACTGTTCTTAAAAGAATGTGTTTTGATAATATATGTCCACAAGTTAGGAATATCCTGAATGCGTGTCCGCAAAGTCGTCTATAGATCGACAGCGTGGATTCCAGCAGATTCCTAGTTCTTCCACTCTGTCGATGTCGATGTCGTGCCGATAGTCCTCTCTTATGGGCGTATCATTTGTTTGTAATTCTTCCAATAGCGCCAGTGTATCCAGGTCTTCCCCGTTAGGATATCCATTGGGGTCCCATCCTGCGTCATTAATTTCTTTCATTGTTTCATTGGTCCTTTTAGTTTGAAGAATTTGTACAGTTTTAATTGTCTCGAGAATTTGAACAGATCGATTCTTGTTTGTGTGTATTCGAAACTCGCTGTGGGGCAGAAAGTAAGTCCTAATCGCAACACTGCTTCCTCCATTTTTGTTAGTTGTTTTGTTGTTAGATTGATAATAGATAAATTGTCCATTTCTATGTCCTCTACGCCCCCCTATTGTACCGTGGGGCTCGGTTCGAGATGTTTCCGGTGTTGCTTCCACCCTCCCCTTCTCGTTTTTCATTTTCTCTGTACTCTGGCAGTTTGCCTTTTCCGCCACGAAGCCAAGTCTGTCGAATTAGACAGAACTCCTTGAGAAAAAGGGTCTGTGCCTGTGGAGCGTGCCCTCCTACTGCTCCTTCTTCTTCTGACTGTTCTGCGTCTGTGACCTCTGACTCAGAGGTATCTCTCTGTTCCACTGCGGTACGACTCCTATTGTTTCTTCGTCAGGCATCGTACTTTCTCACAAACGTGAGTATTTTGCCTTGCTCATAATCTCGCGGGTCCCGTTCGAATTTCTCATGTTTGCGCTGCTTAATTTTGTTCTCATAACTCGTGAGATGTTTTTTCATCTGTTCCTTTAATTCTTCAGATTTACTCTTATCTGGATGCCCCACAATATCTTTTTCCAGTTCCTCAATTTCCTTCAAGACTTTCTCGCAACCACTTCTGGCAAATTTCACAAGGATCAGTAACACTCCTCTTGATGAATTTGCAGTATGCTCTGCCCGTTCCCAAAGTAATTTCGGGTCTGGACTTTCATAAGTCAGAACGGTATAAATTCTTAGACCTCTTTCACTCTATTAATCTCTATATAGTGCTGTAATGAGGTGGTGTTGCTCTTGCTAACTTAGCGATGTTGACAATGTCCCTTTCGGCCTCTTGACACCCTCCCCTTGAAAAGGCTGTAGCATGTAGAAAAACAGAATGCAACGGTAAGCAGAATCAAAAAAACTTGTAAAAAAGGCCAAATCGTAAAAATTCAATAATTCTAATGTAAAATGTATTTAAGGCAAATAAGGAAATTTCACCAGATTATGTGAACCGTGGAATGCAAGCTGTTACAAAAGCCCATCCCTGTCGTTCATAGTAAAGAGGGATGCCATCCAGTTGAGCAGTTCGAAGGAACACACGTGCTCCTCATAATCTGATGCCTCCAGGAGCATTTCCGGGCAACTTGCGTGATACTCGATGAAACTCCGTTGCAAGAGGTGTTGTGCAGCCTCACAGGTATTCCAACCTGTCAATACTACAAGTGCAGCCGCATGCATCAAACAGCCGTCCCCAGAACAGGCCTGGTCATGGGCCAGTAATGGACCCACTAACAGATCATGATCCAGGTCAGTGCCGGATGTATTGGAGAGGCAGACATCCAAGGCCCAACAGAAAGGGCACCGTCGGCAATAGAACACAGGTTGCACGCAAGTGAAGTAGGCGAAGCGAAAGGTACGTCAATAACTCACTCCAAGGGTCGCCAGTGGCAAGCATCCAAAAAGTTGTTGCATTCGGTCACGGTACAGTTGCAATTGGCCGGGTCTGTGCAGTACCATAAGATGGGCAGCCATTGCGTAACAGGAGCAGAAGTACCAGCACGCCGCACGCCAGTAAGAGGATCAATGGAAACCCTCCGAAGGCACTGGAAAAAATAGAATGAATAAAGGCCGGTATTACTCCAAAAAGCGTCTGAAAAGAAGAAACAAGGCCGGATCCCACAAGTTTAAAAAAATGAGCAAGGCCTTCAGTATCAGACGCATTAAATATTTAGTGTATTAATTCTCCAAAATGGGGTGGGAGATTTGTGTTCAGTAGCGAGTGTATCTCACTTGCGGTTCTTGCCACCTGCAATTCGAAGGTCTCTCGCACTGATGTGAGAGCCACTTCTTGTTGAAACAATAGCGCTTTGAGTCTGCTTAGTTTATTGAAATCTGTTTTCAAAGTTGGAATGGAAGGCCAACGCGAACTATCTACAATGTTATGTTATGTTATGTTATATCTTATTTGTAAAGCGCAACTTTCACTCCGAGGAGCATCATGGCGCTGAGCGTGTTCACTAACAGATAAGGGTGGCCGAGACTGGAAAAAGCGTTTAAATGAGTGCTCTGCATAGAGCGTCAAGGGCTGTAAAAGTACAGGTTTTCAAGGCCTTCCTGAATAAGGTTTCTGATTGAATGAAACGAAGGTGAGTGGGCAATTTATTCCAGGCCTTAGTCCCTAACACTGCGATTGATTTCCCTCCTTTTGAGACAATCTCATGCGGGGGTGGAAAAAGGACATTGCTACAACAAGTAACACGTTGTGAAACCGTTACTATATACGGGATGCCGGCCCGCAAGCCACAGCAGTCGTGGTTATTCAAAATAAGATAACTGCCATTTGAAAGCAACGTGAGTGTGGGAATAATAGCTGGAACGGGCGTACCTTTTAAAAAACAAGCCAGATTAGGTGCCGACACGTTACAGGCGCTGTGCAACTTCACTTGTTTGCAAATTAGGGAATGTCCTACTGTGGAATCACAATCCTCCCCTGTTAGGAAAACTTCCTTATCCGCGCGCCGACATCTGTAGGTAAAAGGTAATGACCACAATTCATGAATAAAAGCACTTCCCAGGGGCTCAAAACGTCCAACCGGGAAGTGTTTCATGCAAGATGTAAACTGAAATAGTGAGAAGGGCAGTGAAATAACTCCATGTATTTACCACACAGCTGAATCAGTCTCTGCTACAGAAAAAGGCAACTGTTCTAATTGCTCTATATGTAATAATGTGTAAGTTGCGTCCTCCATGGACATAAATTTCTGTTTATCAGTCAAATTAAATGGTAAGAAAAGTGCAGAGCATTCAAATAATCCCATGGAACTTTTCCCATTTTGAGCGTTTGTGACGTCCATGCAAATTGCATTACAGAGCACAATTGATTTTGACCATGATACAACACAGATACATCATTCTGTACAATATCAATAACAGAGAAAACAATATTACCCAAGATGTAAATATGGGAAGACAATGTATCAATGCTATTATCTACCACTGCAAGAACTTTTTCCAAATTAGCTTGGTCGATTTGGCGCAGACGTACCGCAGCTTCCATCTGCAATAGTTTCCACAGTTCATTATATGCTTCATAAATAAATCGTTTTGATCTAGGTGATTTTGGACCTAAAATAAAATCAGCCAAATCGATGTCACCCGACAAAAGGGACAGGTGTTGTTTCACTGATGACAGTGTGAAGTGTCCCAACCATTGCTGACACAATTTACCCACCGAGTACGTGGTGACTGAATGAGAATGTGGGAAACGTGGATCTGGCCTGCTTTGCATGAACTTGACGTTGCATTAAGAAAACGCAGTTGACATGCATTGGAACTTGTTGGCCACATCAACCACCACAAGGGGTCGACATCAGACGCCACGCATCATACTCAGCTAATGAGGGAATAGAAGGAACATTCAAATTTTTGGCTGTAGCTCTGTTGCACCGTGCCATTTAAAAACAAAATTTGAGTCGGAATTAGACATGCACGATGTAGCGCTTCAGTGCCCTGCACCTGCCAATGTTTAGTACCCCAAATGGATTTTAAATCGATGGTGTCTTTCCAATGATGGTAACCATGTAAAGCCAAATCAGTCCTAAAGGAATTAGAATAAATCAATTTAGTGTGAGTCAATATAAATTTAGAATGAAAAGGCAATTTCAACTTATAGAAATAGGACTCTGGATTGGATGTATTATAATCGTAAAAGTATGTAAACTTACTCTGTTGAGTATTAGAACTCCCCCGTAAAGGAGTCGGACAATGTTCCCACTGATTAAAATTGAAAATTGGTCTTAACGTGTTAGTTTTGTGCAATAAATGATGGCCATAATGTTGGTAACAGAATAAATCCGCATAATTGGCCGAATTCAAATACAAATCTTCAGCATCAAAAGCAGCATAATATTTTAAATCAGAAAACAATGAAAGAATGGCCTGAACATCCCAGTTGTCTGATTGTATGTCCGGTGATACCACATCTCCTAATGAAACGCAGAACACATATGGAATGTTCATGACCTCCGTCGGACCATGGATATCGAATGCAACTTTATCCCAAACGATGCCATCAGCAACAGGAAAGGCCAAAATGTTCACAAGGGCTTGATCTCTTTTCATTATATGGGATGATGTTTGGGGAGCCAGAACTCCATCAACAAATTTCACAACAGAGCGTTCAGGCAAATAATGACCATTGATAAGCAAGAAGAACACTGTCACAAACCCAATCCACATGAAAAGGAATATAAGCGTGAGCACCATCCAGATGTATGTCCAGGGTGGGACCAGGTAAGTCTTTTTAAACCAGGCAATGAAAAGACGTGTACGTGTCGGAGGGGTCGGCACAGATGAGGAAGAAGAAGATGAGTTTAACGAAAAACTGGCACGATCCATATAATACCCACTCTCCCAAACGAAACAATGGAGGCTGTGCAGCATCAGATGGATGATGTAGAGTACTGTCAGGAACTTCAAGGACAACCTCAATTGGAGGAGAATCATACTCAACTGCTTCATTAGTGGAAGTAGAAGGGACAACTGGCACGAACTCAATAGAAGTGTCCAACTCACCCTCCATTACGCGGGGAGTAGTCGAGGAAGTTGAAGCCATCGGGTTCAGTGAAAGATCTCGGCTTGGAATACTTGGAGTCATACTATTCAGTATCGGCCATATGGTGTAGCTTGATATTGTCAATAGAAATAAATCTGTTTTCCTTGCGGCCAGGCAAAGGAGGCAAAATCACTGTACGAGTACCCTTCAATCCAAGAACTGGGACTGGTGCACGATAAGAGGGACCAAATTCTTTTTTGTTCTCCAGCCTTTCTCGTACCAGATCACCAACTTTAGGAAGCCATCCAGTAACAGGAATCAGCAGCACTGCTTCAGTGGACGAGGGCGAATGATCTTTAGCTAGTGTGTCACGGGTCTTTTGTAGTTCCTGTAACATAGTAGAATGGTTATCTACATCAAATGTTGCGGCAGCCACCACAACGTCTAGACCATCAAGGTCTGGCACAAACATTTTAATGCCAAAGAGCATTTCATATGGGGTCCGCCCACCCAGAGATCTTCTTGGGAGATTATTTAGTGCACGTTGAACCCCATACAAATGAGCCAGCCAACCCCTGCCAGTAACTAAGACTCTAGATGTCAAAGATAGCTTTAAGTCACGGTTCATTCGCTCCACTATAGAATTGCCCTCAGGCCTGTATGGAGACGGAAACTGCACCAGCACCCCCAGAGACCTCATTGCGTCCTTGTAAGCCTTAGAGGCAAACGCAGGACCTTGGTCAGAATGGAAGGTGCCACAGGCAAAAGTCCTGACAAAGACAAGCAAATCTCTAATGACATTTCGAGCGTCAGCACTGCGTTGTGGCCAAACCCAAAGGAATCTAGAGCACGAATCAACTGCAACTAAAATATGTTTATATGCAGTGTCAGATGTCAAAGGACTGCAGTGATCAAGATAAATACAACCAAACGGTTGATTAGAAATGTATAGCTGTGTATGTGGTGGACGTGCAACCGTAGATGGTTTATCTGTTGACAAATGTCACAAGACAGTACATAATTACGGGTTTGCTTGTATAAACCACGCCACCAATAACGTTGCTGTAAAATGGAAACAGTTGCAGAAACTCCGGCATGTGCAGAAGCCATGCCTTCATGTGCGGCTATGGTTAAAGGAAGTCTGCGGTCCTCGTTGGGAATCAGCCGATCCCCAACGGACGGTATCGTAGCAAATGGGACTTGCTCGGGTGACAAATTATAGGAATATTTCGAAGGGAAACTTTGCAGGAACTCCGTCCCACCCTTCGTAGCAGCAATTGCCGCTAGAATATCATTATCAATTTTAGTCATGGACCTAGTAACCGCCGCTACTGAACATGTGGCCACTGCAGATTTGGCTGCCTCATCAGCCAAAGAATTAACAACAGCATGTGCTCCCACACGCTGATGGCCAACAGTATAAATAACATGCGTGAGTGGCAAACGTTCCTTAAGTTCTGCCACTCTGACCCAAAGCATTTTATGCTTTTTTGCGCTACCTTTAGAGTCTCGATAGTCATTCTGAGACCAAAAGAATAAGTTGTCATTGAAAGCTTGCACACAGTAGTAGGAATCGCACACTACAAGTGTGTTCACATCAGGATCAGCGAATTCTAGAACTAAAATCAAAGCACTCAGCTCCGCCAATTGAGCCGTACAATCCCCAAGTGCCTGTGTATGTACTATGGAAGACTTAAATTCACCATTTACAATTGAGCCAGCCACAACAGCGCAAGCCGCTGAATAAGCATGCTTTGACCTGACGGCTGGCTGTGGAGAGCCGTCGGTATAGATGATACATTTGTACTGATCTAAAGGAAGCAAAGACAACGGAGGAGGATGAACATGTTCATATTGTAAAAACTCCTGTGTCTGCAAAGAGGGGGTCAAAGATAAAAGTGACATCAGCCGATGTCAAAGAACTTGCCCATTGTATCCAACATGGATGCAAAGCTTTAGAATTCGGAACACTCGCCTTTGTCACTGCTTCTAAAGCAGGTGCAGGCGAGACCATAAGAATGTGTTTTCCCTGCGTCAGAGAGCATTCTTCCAGAATCGCCAGCTGGACAGCCGTCATCATTTTTTCAACTGTGGAAATGTGCATTTCCGCAGATGTGTACAAATGCGATTTATAAGCTATTGGTACTGTGTCACCTTCATTGAACGTCAAATATGTGAAACCTACAGTCCCTGGTACAATTCGCATGACCAAGTTTGTAGAATTGCCATGTGTTAACAAGAAGTTGGTCGCAAGCAGATCAGACTGCAAAGACCGAAGAATCGTGGTATGTTCCGGAAGCCAGCTGGAAGATGAAAAAGAGGGTTGTATCAACGCATAAAGCGGTTTGATACGCTGGGCATAATCAGGAATGTATGTCCTCCCAAAATTTAAAAATCCCAGCAAGGATTGCAGTTTTTTCAATGTAGATGGAGGTTGCAATTGTGCACATTTCTCCAGAAAGTGGGGGGTCAAACCTCGACCTTCATTATTGAGCTCATAGCCCAAGAAGAGTACCGCCAAATAGGTGATGTGTGACTTGGCAAAATTAAATTTGTACCCCAAGTCGGCAAAAGAAAGAATGATGCGATCCACACGCACAAGATGCTGTATTAACTTGTCATCTATCAAATAAATGTCATTGACGGATGAGAAAGCATCAGGGTCTATGTTGTGCAAAAGAGATACAACATGCGCCTCAAAAGCCTCAGGACTGTTCTTATAGCCCATAGGCAAACGTGGAAATTGCTTCTGATTGCCGACCGCAGTAAATGTGGTTAAGTCACGGCTACCAAGAGCCAAATTGTGACTATAAAATCCATTGGAAATATCCGGTGTTGTTTTGTATTTTTTGTGAACAATATTATTCACTGTGTGTGTTTTGTACTGCAAATGTAGGAACGTGACTGTTTAAATGTCTGTAATCCAAAACTATTTGATATGAACCGTCCGGTTTCGATATCGGAGAAAGAGGATTATTCATGGATGAAACACAGGGTTCAATGACACCCTGATATTCCAACTGGGTAAAAATTTCACTAACAGATCTATCCCAGCCCACTTGATTACGATACACAGCCCGCACTAGGGCTAATGCCCACTCTGACACATAAGCTTGTTAAGTAACAGGAAAAACTCGGGAGCATCACGTCCTCCCCTCGGGAAGGAATGGAGGAGGCCAATCTGCCTCCGCCAACAAAATGTCATAAGAGGAGGTAAGGTTGTCCCAAAAGACTGCCTTAATTGTCTGTTTCATATCACCTTCAATTTGGGAGACTATCTCATAAAGCCTATTAGGGGGTGCAACTCGTGTATCTGCTGTCTCCACTGTAATAAAAGTATCAGTTGCTCTTTCTTCTGAAACGGGGCACGATAAGAAGGTTTGGCTTGTCCGTCAAAGTAGCGTGGCGGATCACGTAGTTGTTGAGTGGTCTCGCCCTGTCTGCAATCCTGCCACTCTCCACCACCGAACTGTGGATCCGATGATTCCTGAAAGGAACGAGGAGATCGCGGATCAGGAACTTGAAACCTCTCTGGTGTCTTAATTTTAGAGCGGTCACGCAAATCATATCTACGCTCAGAAACATCAGGTGTCGGTAAACCCGCATGTGAACCTTGCTTCTGCTGTTGCTGCCGTTGATTTCTATTCCAAGCCTTTTTAGGAAAGACTGGACGCCCTTCCTTTTCAGGCGGGGGCTTATTCTACGTTTGAGTAAAAGGTCTAATTCCCAGGTTATTCCGCCCCAAGGAGTTATATACGTTCGCAATAATCTTTGGCAATTCATGTTGTTTATCAACGTCAGCAACCGCCTCTAGACGCTGACTCACATGTAAGCTAACTGCTTCCCCCTTGACGTTAGCAAGGATCATGTCGGAGACAAGAGGGAATACAACCACCAATCTCATCCCCAACTCCAGGGCAGCCTCTGCCCCGTGTTCATCTTGAACCTTCTTAAGAACCGATGGAAACACCGTCATGGAGGGGGTGCCAAAACACAGCGAATAAACTGCCGCAAACACCTTCCCCCAAGTGGTGCAATCAGCCAGATTGGGAACAAGGCCTTTAGGTAAGCTCATCGTAAGTATCCTGTGTTTATCCACGGGAGACGTATGTGGAAAAACAGCTTTGAGTTGCTCAAACTTCTCGGCCACCCGGAAGGGAAAATCATCCCTGTTCTGTGGACGCTTCCCCATCACTGAATTAAGCATAATAGGACTAATAACCACACCACCACCATGCCCTGGTGGCGGAGCGGCACCAGCCGGTGCCGCCGGTATATTACAAGACATATATTGTATGACACTTCTGTGTATATGAATTAAAGATGTTTGTAACTCACGTAGCTCTATGATTGTAACTCCAAGATAATTTGGATGAGGAGTAAATCCCGCCAAAATGGGCCATGTGGCTCCGTCAACCGATAAGGGGCCGAGACGTACCACAGATATAGGGTGAGGAAGGGCACCATTAAACCATATGGTGTGATCCCAAGCCGACAACGGAACTTCAAGTAAACGATACGGACGATAAACTTGTGGAACAGCACCACGTTCATATTCATGAAAGAAGTGATCGTTTCCGTCAACAGCCGGAAACTTAACCCAAGAGTAAAAAACTTTGAAGCGGTAAGCTGCGTCCGCCTCTACTACAAATGTAAAATCTGCTCCTGCAACCGGGACTCCATGTTAAGTCAAATGAGCAGTAACCGCAGCGCGGTTAGGCGCAGCATTGTTAATTGGTTGCGTCATGCCAGACACTGGAAACTAAACAAGAAAAACGGTAGCGCAACACTGGGTGAAGAACAAAGAAAACTAAACCTTTTAAAAATTCAAGCTTGAATAAACCTATAAATCCCATATATAGGAGGTTAATCCCTCGCACCACGGACGTCTCTGAAACTGGTGAGAGGGTATTGTGGACAAGCACAAGTGCTACTCAGGGGTCTCGTGTATAAGTAGCAGACCAAACGTTGGTGGCGCCATGTTGCAGGGATTCTACACATACACAGAACTATGCGCCGGAATATGGGACCTCCATGTATAGGGGCTAAGCCTTCCCACCACCTTAGTGCCCAGGACAGACTAGCTATAGGGTCTCACTCGCTCTCCTACACACTCATTAAGAAGCAAATGATTAGACACCCCAGAACACAACTCTCCCAGATCTCTCAGGAATCGCGGTAACAAGATACACCTTTTCGCTCACACTTGCGTACCTGTCCACAATAAGAACTGACTGAAACACGAATGTAGTTTAAAATGCTTATTTTAACTATGGTGCTCTAAAATGCAGTATACGAGCCACAACCAGCAGAAAAATGCATAAAACTAATACAGTTAGCATTGCAGCTAGGCCATATATCATAAAGGGAGATGTCATCATATAAAGACAGTGGAGAAAGGACTATAAAGCCTAACCACCCACCCCTTGGAAACAAGAAGCATTATTATATAATAGAAGATCTCTGGGCTTCGTCAGCAGACCCCCATACCTTAGTGCCTAGATGGTATATCTACATCATAGGAACCGCATTGCTCTCCTCCCTGGAAAGCTCCCTCTCCAAGTGTGTGTTACCTAAACATGCATCCCCATAATATCAAAGTACGAGTTTCCAGCAGCAGCTGCATTAGCATGTTTTGTCAAGGTCTAGGGACTGACCAGAACAGAATAACAAGGGGCATTGTTTATCGACCTTGCTCACAGTGTTCAGACTAAACTCCAGGAACAGGCAGAGAACGAACAAAGCAGACGGTTCTCATGTGAAAGGCATAAACAGAGTCTTGCAAAAATAAAGCCATGTAGTAAGGTGTGCAAAAGCAGCATCATGGCTGCTGGGCTCATGCTAACTTACCGATGTCGACAATGTCCCTATCGACCACGTGACAGTGGCTTCCCACCATTTTCTCGTCTCTCTCTCGTACATTCTTTCAAGTTTATTGTATTTACTTCTCAGGTCTTCATTGAGTCCACTGGGTGTTCTATTGCTTTCGCCTATGTGCGCAGTTTGTTTCCTCTTAAAAATGTCAGAGGCTGCTTCCTGACGTGCCGCCTCACTAAACATGTTGTCTCAGTACGGATTTGATCGAAGCCGTGCACTACTTTCCCTTGCTCCTGCCGCGTACAAATTATAATACCATTTTGTTTCTCTTGTTCTTCTTACCAGTGAGAGGGTTTTTGTCGTTTTCGAGATCAGGTTCGAAGTCCTCCGACTTTTTTTCTCGCCGCCTCTCTCCACCGGACTCCACCAGACTCGATGTCTCAGTTTTTCGTGGCTGTGCTGATGCCCATTGTCATATCCATGCTCTGTTACACCTTCAGCTTCCGCACTCATGAGCGGGTGCCCGGTCTTGCGAGGGTGTGCTTGCACTCGTATTTCGCTCTCAAAGAATTTACGACCGGCACTCACGGGAAAGGGTAGCCATTTATTGGATTACTCGTGCATTTTTCACACAACAGACGCGTTTCAGCAAATTGCCTTTATCGATGTTGGCGGCAGCCATTTTTTTGCTTTTTTTATATACATTCAACTCAGTTACGTCATATTGACAACAATAAAAAGAGGACTTTATAATCCCAAACAAACATCAGCGCCATCTTATCCTGTACTAATTCATATATCTTGCAACAGTGTTAGGAAATAATTACATTTAAAAATTCCTTTCATCAATTCAAATTTCATAATTATGCCGCTGTCCCTACTTAGTGTTGTATAATCGTTTCTCCCACTAATTTTCATTCACAACTCATCCTTTCCTTTTTCGGACTATATATTGTATTCCAACACTTGACAGATACTCTGGAGTTCTTTCCACTATGTCTAATCATACCCTGAATGGGTGATCCCATGGATAAGAACCTCCCCCTGTCTGAAGGGAATTCTCACTTGCATTGCTGTATATCTATATCTATATATCTATATCTATATATATATTCACTGAAAAAACCATAGGTTTCAGACACGTTATAGTTAGAAATTTGCATTTCAAAAACCTTACAAATTCACTGAAAAAACCATAGGTTTTAGGGACAGTTATAGTTAGTTGGACATTGCACTCGTACAAAACCCGTGAAATTCCCCGTTATAGTTAGTTCAGCTAACTATAACTCGCGCCCCGCAATGCACTGCTGATGACGTCACATATTACATCACTCATGACATGGTCAGTGACATCACTGATGACATCACTGATGACATCTCAAATGACATCACTGATGACATCATCCAGTGACTGTGTGTTTCTGTAAAGTTTAAATATTTTTAATATATATAGGGAAAGGCGTATTGAAGAATGAGTGGGTGTATAAGTGTCTGTATGGATGATTTAGTAGGTGCGTGACTAACTCTATAAGTGAGTGATTAAACGTATCTTACTGAATGCATGGGTTAGTGACTAAACTGGGTGAATGTCTGTATCCGTCTGTCTATTGCTGTGTAAGTGGCTGCATGGGTTTGTGAATAGCTACATGAGTGTCTATATGAGTTATTGATTGGTTGTCTGAGTATCTGTATGGGTGCCTGAGTGTTTGTGTGGGTGGGGTGTGTGTGACTCTGTGCATAGATGTGTGAGTGGGTGATTCACTGGGTGGATGGTTTCAAGAGTGCATCAGTGATAGACTGTATGGGTGGGTAAGTGTGTGTAAGAGTGTGTTAGTGAGTGAATGTATGTCCCAGTGGTACATGTGTGAGTAACTACATATGTGAAAGGCAGTATATATGTGTGTTGGAGTATATAAATAGCTATAAGCGAGAGTGTGTGATTGTGAGAGTGACTGTATGGATGAGTGTGTGCTTGTATCAGTGATTGTATAAGAGCGTAAGAATGTGCTAGTATTTGTATGAGTAAGTGAGCTGGTGTGTGTATAACTGTATAGGTGAGTAAATGGCAGTGTGTTTAATTATTTGCATGACTGACTAGGTGTGTGAGTACCTCTATGGATGAGTGGCGGTGTTTGAGTGTCTATATAGGAGTATGAGTCCATATGAAAGTCCTGTACTGAGTGACCATAAGTATGAGTGACTGTACGGGTGAGTGAGTGGATGTGTGTGTAGACCTAAGAATCAGTGAGTGGGTATGTAGTTATTGGTGTTGGAGTGTCTATGGTTTTGCGAATGGCAGTCTGTATTTTAGAGTGGGTGTATCAAAGGTTATATTAGGGTGTGAGGAGGTGCATTAGATTATCACGTGGATGATGTCATCAGTGATGTCATCAGTGATGTCATTTGAGATGTCATCAGTGATGTCATCAGTGATGTCACTGACCATGTCATGAGTGATGTAATATGTGACGTCATCAGCAGTGCATTGTGGGGCACGAGTTATAGTTAGCTGAACTAACTATAACGGGGAATTTCACGGGTTTTGTACGAGTGCAATGTCCAACTAACTATAACTGTCCCTAAAAGCTATGGTTTTTTCAGTGAATTTGTAAGGTTTTTGAAATGCAAATTTCTAACTATAACGTGTCTGAAACCTATGGTTTTTTCAGTGAATTTCAAAGGTTTTTTAAATGCTAATTTCTAACTATAACGTGCCTGAAACCTATGGTTTTTTCAGTGAATTTCAAAGGTTTTTTAAATGCTAATTTCTAACTATAACGTGCCTGAAACCTATGGTTTTTTCAGTGAATTTCAAAGGTTTTTTAAATGCTAATTCCTAAGTATAACATGTCTGAAACCTATGGTTTTTTTCAGTGAATTTCAAAGGTTTTGTAAATGACAATTTTTAAATGTATTAATTGTTATATTTATTTTTTTGATACTGATTTACTACATTTTTTTAAACTATTTATTTTTAGATATTTTATTTTTTAAATTACATTGTAATTACATTATACATTACATTACAAAATATACTTTCTCAGAATGAATTACTTTAGTTTAAATACTTTGCAAATAGGCAATAGACTTTTAAGTACAGTAGTTACAGTTGTTGCAATGGGCTACAGAATTTCAAACACAATGCAACATTGAGCTCAATGTGAATTTCTAGTTAAATGCAATTAGTTACTTTATGGATTACTTTTTCTAACCACAGGACTGGATCCTAGATTCAGTCCTGGGACATCTCCTGTAAACAGTTGAGTAAAAGCGTTTTGGTTACAGTAGTGATTTTTAAGGAATATTATTGTATTTTAAAACTTGACACTTCAAAACTTTTTCACATAGAATCACCAATGTTATCCTATGGGAGGAAATTCACTTAGCAGGTAAGTAGTGTTATCGTTACTTTTTCTTACTCAGTGGTGGATCCTGGATCCAGCACTGGTGCATCTCCTGTAAACAGTTGAAAGAATGCGTTTAAGTCATACAGGCGATTTTTAAGGAATATTTGTAGTTTGTGAAAATCGACACTGAAACTTTTCTGCTGAAAACCAGACAATGGATTCCTATGGAAGGAAATACAAGTTACTGGTAAGTACGGTTAGAATTACTTTTCAGGGTCAGTGCTGGGCTAAAAGATGCAGCACTGGGTTCTCTCCTGATAACAGGTGAGTAAATTGGAATTCGTAGTTCGGCTGATTTTAGAGGAATATTATAAAGTTCCAAAACTCCACACTTAGAAGAATTTCCAAGTGAAACCAGTCAATGTTAGCCTATGGAAGGAAATTCAAGTTACTGGTAAGTACGGTTAAAATGACTTTCCAGGATTAGTACTGGGCTCAAAGATGCAGCACTGAGGTCTCTCCTGATAACAGGTGAGTAAATCAGAATTCGTAGTTCTGCTGATTTTAGAGGAATATTTGTATGTTTCAAAAATCGACACAGAAACTTTTTCAGCAAAAAGCAGGCAATGATATCCTATGGAAGGAAATTCAAGTTACTGGTAAGTACGGTTAAAATGACTTTTCAGGATTAGTACTGGGCTCAAAGATGCAGCACTGAGGTCTCTCCTGATAACAGGTGAGTAAATCGGAATTCGTAGTTCGGCTGATTTTAGAGGAATATTATAAAGTTCCAAAACTCCACACTTAGAAGAATTTCCAAGTGAAACCAGTCAATGTTAGCCTATGGAAGGAAATTCAAGTTACTGGTAAGTACGGTTAGAATTACTTTTCAGGATCAGTACTGGGCTCAAAGATGCAGCACTGAGGTCTCTCCTGATAACAGGTGAGTAAATCGGAATTCGTAGTTCTGCTGATTTTAGAGGAATATTTGTATGTTTCAAAAATCGACACAGAAACTTTTTCAGCAAAAAGCAGGCAATGATATCCTATGGAAGGAAATTCAAGTTACTGGTAAGTACGGTTAAAATGACTTTTCAGGATTAGTACTGGGCTCAAAGATGCAGCACTGAGGTCTCTCCTGATAACAGGTGAGTAAATCGGAATTCGTAGTTCGGCTGATTTTAGAGGAATATTATAAAGTTCCAAAACTCCACACTTAGAAGAATTTCCAAGTGAAACCAGTCAATGTTAGCCTATGGAAGGAAATTCAAGTTACTGGTAAGTACGGTTAGAATTACTTTTCAGGATCAGTACTGGGCTCAAAGATGCAGCACTGAGGTCTCTCCTGATAACAGGTGAGTAAATCGGAATTCGTAGTTCTGCTGATTTTAGAGGAATATTTGTATGTTTCAAAAATCGACACAAACTTTTTCAGCAAAAAGCAGGCAATGATATCCTATGGAAGGAAATTCAAGTTACTGGTAAGTACGGTTAAAATTACTTTTCAGAATTACGACTGGGCTCAAAGATGCAGCACTGAGGTATCTCCTGATAACAGGTGAGTAAATCGGAATTCGTAGTTCGGCTGATTTTAGAGGAATATTATAAAGTTCCAAAACTCCACACTTAGAAGAATTTCCAAGTGAAACCAGTCAATGTTAGCCTATGGAAGGAAATCCAAGTTACTGGTAAGTACGGTTAAAATTACTTTTCAGGATCAGTACTGGGCTCAAAGATGCAGCACTGAGGTCTCTCCTGATAACAGGTGAGTAAATCGGAATTCGTAGTTCGGCTGATTTTAGAGGAATATTATAAAGTTCCAAAACTCCACACTTAGAAGAATTTCCAAGTGAAACCAGTCAATGTTAGCCTATGGAAGGAAATCCAAGTTACTGGTAAGTACGGTTAAAATTACTTTTCAGGATCAGTACTGGGCTCAAAGATGCAGCACTGAGGTCTCTCCTGATAACAGGTGAGTAAATCAGAATTCGTAGTTCGGTTGATTTTAGAGGAATATTTGCACAATGGTGAAGGAAGGGGGTGTGGCCTGAGGTGACATGTCTGCAAACACGCCCTGTGGCGCGTTTTAAGTTGGAGAATTAATTCCTCCTCAATCCCGAGGGTCCCTAGGGGCCAACTAGCCCACCAGATACCTCCAGTATGCGCCAGAGAGCTGCGTTGCAGAGAGGTGTTCAGACGCCACGCCCCTTTTTACACCTCTCTGCAACGCAGCTCTGTGGCGCTTTCAGAACGTACCTGGTGGGCTAGTTGGCCCCCAGGGACCCTCAGGATTGAAGGGGATTTAATTCCCCATCTTAAAACGCGCCACGGGGCCTGTTTGCACACCTGTCACCTGAAGCCCCGCCCCCTCCCTTCACCACTGTGCAAACGCGCCCGTGGCGCGTTTTAAGTTGGGGTATTAAGTCCCCTTGAATCCTGAGGGTCCCTGGGGTCCAACTAGCCCACCAGGTACCTCCAGTAAGCGCCACAGTGCTGCGTTGCAGAGAGGTGTAAAAAGGGGCGTGGCCTGGATCACCTCTCTGCATCGCAGCCCTGTGGCGCTTACTGGAGGTACCTGGTGGGCTAGTTGGCCCCCAGGGACCCCCAGTATTGAAGGGGAATTCATTTCCCAACTTAAAACGCGCCAAAGGGCGCGTTTGCAGAGTGTTGCTGGGAGGGGGCGGGGCCTCTGCACGATCGCGTGTTTTTTTTTTGTTTTTTGGAAGGGGGACTGTGTGGCCCCTCTTCTTTTTACTTTTTTTGGGCCCTGGGGACCCCATCCCCCAGGGCCTGACCCCTTTTTTAATTTAATTTTTTTTTTTTTACGGGAATGGGGCCGCGTGGGCCCCCCTCCCGTGGCCAATTCCGGCCCCGGGGACCCCATCCCCCGGGGCATGGCCAAATATATATTTTTGTTTATGGAGGGGGCTGCGTGGCCCCCCTCCTGAGGCCTCTACTGGCCCCGGGGACCCCATCCCCCGGGGCGGCCTTTATTTTTTATTTTTTTATTTTTTTAATGTTTTAATTTTGGGGAGGGGAGCCGCGTGGCCCCCCTCCCGGGCCACTACTGTCCCCGGGGACCCCATCCCCCGGGGCTGGCCCTCTCCATTGGGGACCGTGGGGGGGTCCCCAATCCCCGCACGGTCCCGCCGGCTCCCCGCGTCCCTCGGGAGCCGGCATTGCTTTTCCACATGGGGAGCTGCTAAGATGCAGCTCCCCGTGTGGAAAAGCAATTTGCTTTGGTTTTTGGAAGAGAGAGCAGGTTTCCTGCTCTCTCTTCCAAAAACCAAAGCAGTTTGCTATGACAGTACGGGAGCCGCGAGGCTCCCGTCCTGTCATAGCAAACTACAGTGTCCCGGGGGTAGGCACCCCGGGACACTGCAGGAGCTGGCCCTGTGGGGTGGGGGTTCCCAGGGCCACCACAGGCTCCAGGAGGGGGGCCACGTGGCCCCCCTCCCTTCACATGCACAGCCCACGGGAGATGGTGGTCCCGGGGGCTCGGCGGTCTGTTCCGGACCCCCAAATTAGCATTTTTTTTAGTGCCCTGGGGAGGTGGCGGTCCCCGGGGCATGTGGGGGGGCTCGAGCCCCCCCCCACACAGGTATATTATTTTAATAAAAAGAAGCCCCGTGGGGTGGCGGTCCCCGGGGCCGAGAGCCCTCCCGCACCATTATTTTTTTAAAGCCCCGGGGGAGTGGCAGTCCCCGGGGCTTGGGGGGCCTTAGAGGCCCCCCCATTATATCTAAACCCACCCCCCCGCATGCCCCCGGGACTTGGGCCACCCGGGGGCAAATTAGCAAATTTATCGGTGGGATCCGCGCACCCTAAGCGCATCCCGCCGATTTAAAAATAATATATATATGCTTTTTTCTGCCCAGGGGTGATTCGTCAAGCGGGGGCCGAGAAAAAAGGGGGGTCCCAAAACACGTTTTCCCCATTCATTTTTCCATAGGAACATTTAGTCGCAGCTACAGACCGAACTGCTGAACGGAATTACACCAAATTTGGCAAAGAGGTAGCCCTTGGTTCAGTGTCGTGCCTTTTGCTTAAATGGTGTAAATCCGTTTAGTAGTTCCTGAGAAAATCAAAAGTAAAGTCACATATATATCTATGGCCGAGTAGGGTCCGCGTACCCTCCCGATCACGAGCTGCATGCTAATTGGCTGTCAAGTGGCTGTCAACACTCCAAATCAGGAAGTTTTGGCAGCCATTTTGTCCCTCGGTAGAACCGAGGGACAGAATCAAGTGCGCAAAGCGCAAAAAGGGGGCAGGGTAGAAACACCCTGACCCCCTAGGTCTGCTCAGGGGGTCCCACAAGGACCCCCTGGGCAGAAAAAAGCTTTTTTTTTAAACGGCGGGATGCGCTTAGGGTGCGCGGATCCCGCCGAATAAAAAAAAAAACACAAGAAACAAGTGCGCAAAACGCACAAAGGGGGCAGGGTTGAAACACCCTGACCCCCTAGGTCTGTTCAGGGGGTCCCACAAGGACCCCCTGGGCAGAAAAAAGCATTTTTTGGAGAAAAGAAATCGGCGGGATGCGCGCAGGGTGCGCGGATTCCGCCGATAAAAAAGAAAAAATCGAAGCGCGGTCTCCCGCGCTTCGATTGTATTTTCCCCCGGGTATCGCAAGTCCCGGGGGCATGCGGGGGTGGGTTTATGTTTTATATGGGGGGCCTCTAAGGCCCCCCAAGCCCCGGGGACCGCCACCCCCGGGGCTTTATAAAAAAAAATGGTGCGGGAGGGCTCTCCGCCCTCCCGCAGCCCCGGGGACCGCCATCCCCCGGGGCTTCTTTTTTTAATTTTTCATAACCTGGGTGGGGGGGCTCCAGCCCCCCCACACGCCCCGGGGACCACCATATCCCCGGGGCACTTAGAAAATAAATGTGGGGTGAGTGAGTGGATGTGTGTGTAGACCTAAGAATCAGTGAGTGGGTATGTAGTTATTGGTGTTGGAGTGTCTATGGTTTTGCGAATGGCAGTCTGTAATTTAGAGTGGGTGTATCAAAGGTTATATTAGGGTGTGAGGAGGTGCATTAGATTATCACGTGGATGATGTCATCAGTGATGTCATCAGTGATGTCATTTGAGATGTCATCAGTGATGTCATCAGTGATGTCACTGACCATGTCATGAGTGATGGCCCCCAGGGACCCCCAGTATTGAAGGGGAATTCGTTCCCCATCTGCAAACGCGCCAGGGGGCGCGTTTGCAGAGTGCTGCAAGGAGGGGGCGTGGCCTCCGGTGCGATGCCGGTCTTTTTTTTTTTTTAAGAAGGGGGGCTGTGTGGCCCCCCTTCTTTTTGTAATTTATTTGCCCTGGGGACCCATCCCCCAGGGCCTGCCCCCTAATTTTTTTTAAAAAATTCAAAATATTTGGAAGGGGGCCGCGTGGACCCCCTCCCGAGGCTTTAATCGGCCCCGGGGACCCCATCCCCCGGGGCTTGGCCTTATTTTTTTTAAAAATTCTTTTGGAGGGGGGCTGTGTTGTCCCCCTCCTCAGGCCACTTATGGCCCCGGGGACCCTATCCCCGGGGAAGGCCTTTGTTTTACTTTTTTTTTTTTTCAATTTTGGGGAGGGGGGCCGCGTGGACCCCCTCCCGGGCCACTTGTAGCCCCGGTGACCCCATCCCCTGGGGCTGGCCCTCTCCGTTGGGGACCGTGGGGGGGTCCCCAATCCCCCATGGTCCCGCCGGCTCACCGCGTCCCTTGGGAGCCGGCATTGCTTTTCCACATGGGGAGCTGCTAAGATGCAGCTCCCCGTGTGGAAAAGCAATCGTCTTTGGTTTTTGGAAGAGAGAGCAGGTTTCCTGCTCTCTCTTCCAAAAACCAAAGCAGTTTGCTATGACAGGACAGGAGCCGCGAGGCTCCCGCCCTGCCATAGCAAACTACAGTGTCCCGGGGGTGAGCACCCCGGGACACTGCAGGAGCCGGCCCTGGGGGGTGGTGGTCCCCAGGGCCATCAAGGGCTCCAGGAGGGGGGCCGCGCGGCCCCCCTCCCATCCTGTGCACAGCCCCGGGGAGGTGGTGGTCCCCGGGGCGTGTGGGGGGGCTCGAGCCCCCCCCCCCCACACAGGTAATTTAAAAAAAAAAAAAAAAAAAGCCCCCGGGGGTGGCGGTCCCCGGGGCTGCGGGAGGGCCGAGTGCCCTCCCGCACCATTTTAAAATCAAAGCCCCGGGGGGTGGCGGTCCCCGGGGCTTGGGGGGGCCTTAGAGGCCCCCCCAACATTATTAATAAACCCCCGCATGCCCCCGGGACTTGGCCCACCCGGGGGCCAAATAACAACGAAGCGCGGGAGACCGCGCTTCGTTTTTTTTTTTTTACGGCGGGTTCCGCGCACCCTGCAAGCATCCCGCCGATTTTTTTGGGGCCCTGGGGGTCCTTGTGGGACCCCCTAAGCAGGCCTAGGGGGTCAGGGTGTTTCTACCCTGCCCCCTTTTTGCGTTTTTCGTGTTTTTTTTCCTGTTTTCTTGTGCCTCGGTTCTACCGAGGAACAAGATGGCTGCCAACACTTCCTGGTTTGGAGTGTTGACAGCCAATTAGCATACAGCTCGTGATCGGGAGGGTGCGCTCAGGGTGCGCGAACCCTCCACGGCCATAGATATATATGTGGTTTTACTTTTGATTTTCTCAGGAACTACTGAACGGATTTACACCATTTAACCAAAAGGCACGACACTGAACCAAGGGCTACCTTTTTGCCAAATTTGGTGTAATTCCGTTCAGCAGTTCGGGCTGTAGCTGCGACTAAAGGTTCCTACGGAAAATTGCATGGGGAAAACACGTTTTGGGACCCCCCTTTTTTCTCGGCCCCCACTTGACGAATCACCCCGAGACTTTCAGGATAGGAGCGGACCGGAGCGCCCCATGAGTTTTGAAAATTTCATGAAGATTCATCAACCGGCGCCAAAGTTATTTCAAATAGAATGTTGCGGATTTCCTATGGAAAATAGGTCCTAACTATAACTATCTACTGGCGACCGCCAGTAGATAATATAATATATATATATATTACCGCTCCTCTGCACCATAGATCAGAAGCACTCGCGAGCGGGTGCCGGCAACACGGTGATGCTCCGTGTAATAAATCAACGCTCCAATGCTCCACGTTTTTTGGAACAAAAGCCAGCACTCACGGGGTAGTTACGGAAGATTTTTATTTTCTTTTAACAACAAACGCGTTTTGGCATGAGCGCCTTCGTCGGTGTTACTGACACGGCAGCGGCCCCCATTTTTAAAGTCACTCCATGATTGAGAATAAACATCAAAGAAAGACAATTTTCATATCCGCCCTTGGGCGCCATCTTTAAATGGTTTAAAATTGATTACCGTCTAAAACAGGCAACAAAATTATCAACTTTGCAAATGTAAATACATTAGTGTCTCATTTATGCCATGTATCGGCTTTGCGACTCAACATATGTGTTATGTCTAGGTCCCTAAGACAATTCAAATTCATGCCGTATAACGGCTCACATTGTCTATCCTAACATCATTTTGCTGTGTATCGGCCGGGTGCCCACCTGGGGCCTCATCCTATGTTTAGAAACAAGACAAACGAACTTTACTCAGTCATAGCGGACATAACAACAATAATCGCACCTTTTTACAAAATGAGACTGTAGCAAATACAATCACGCCGTGTATCGGCAGCTTCCTCCATATGTTGCCTGAAAAATTCATCTCTCAATCAATATGCAATACATATGTGTGTGGACAACCTGATAAAATACATCATTACATCATATAACAACTAAATTCCCAAATGGACTGACAGCTCTTCCCCACTATTTAGACCTTTTGGGGTTTTTGTTTCCAGATCGATAATGAAGCGAGACTCCAATCTGCGTAACCTCAAGATTCTATCGTCCCCTCTGATATTAACTGGGACGTGATCTAGGCCAAAAAACATCAACAGATCCCTGTTGCTGTTGTGCTTGCTTGCAAAATGTCGGGCTACAGGATACGCTTGATCTTGTTTGGCGATGGCCCGCATATGTTCTAAGATACAGACTTTCACCGGGTGGATGGTACTGCCTACGTACCTTAATCCACATGGACACATAAGGCAATTCACAGCATATGCTGTGTGACAAGTTATAAACTTGGTTATATTTCTTTTGATTCTTGCTCCTGGAATATTATAACCCAAGACCCTCTTGCTGTTTTTACAGGCCTTACATTTGCCGCATGGGAAGAACCCCCTCATTTCTTTTAGAGTTCCTTCCCTCGGCATATCTTGCACTTGGTGGCTGTGGACTAGCATATCCTTGATGGCCCTAGCTTTCCTAAAGGTCACTAGTGGCACACTGGGTATATCTGCACTGATTGTTGCATCGGTTTTCAAGATATGCCAGTTCCTCTTGAGGATTTGCTTTAAATTCGCTGCACCCTCCGAGAAAGTGGTAATCATTCTGAATTTCCCTGCACTCAAATTTTTCTTTTTATTGCCTCTTATGTTATCACATACAAGGTTTGATCTAGGGATCTGTCGCACCCTCTGTAAAGTTTTTTCCAAGAGGGTGTCCTCATAGCCCCTATTTTTAAACCTAATGATACATTCCTGTGCTGCCTTTTCAAAATCACAGTTCTTAGAACTGTTTCTTTTGAGTCTCAAAAGTTCTCCGTATGGAATACTCTGTACTAGTTTGATAGGATGGCTGCTAGACGCATGAAGCGTCGAGTTTCCGGCTGTAGGTTTTCTATATAAAGCCGTATTTATTTTACCATCTGCGATAAACACCTTCAAGTCGAGGTAGTTCACTGCCACTGAACTAACCTCTCCCGAAAAGTGCAAATTCAAAGCATTGTCATTAAGAGTTGTTATATACTCATGTACAGATTCAGTTGACCCCTTCCAAACCAAGAACAGGTCAGCAATGTACCTGTTCCAGGCAATAACTTCCCCTGGTCCATGTACTCCTTGATGCGACCTGGGCACTTGCTCCTCCCACCAGCCAACAAACAAGTTTGCATAGCTGGGAGCGAAGCAAGTGCCCATCGCGGTCTCCGAAATCTGCTCGTAATACCTATCTTGAAAAAGAAAAATATTGTTCGTTAGGCAGAACTCCGTGAATTCAAGCAGCATTACATTATGTGCTGCATATTTCAAAGGGCGTTTATTCAGATAAAATTGAATAGCTTTTAAACCATTGGAGTGCCCTATACAGGTGTATAAGCTAGCAATATCTAGTACGACCATCTTATAGGATGGATCCCACTTCAGTGCCTCAATTTGGTTTAAAAAATCTTTCGTGTCTTTTACATAGGATGACAGCTGTGACACTGCCTGGAATAGAAAATAATCAATAAACATAGACAGGTGTTCTGTAAGGCCTCCTTGTGACGATATTATAGGTCTGCCAGGGGGATTCAGGCTGTCCTTGTGGAGTTTCGGAATATGATAAAAGGTAGGTGTTATAGGGTTCAAGTTTCTTAAAAACAAATATTCATCGGTACCCAACATGATTTTGTCATACCATTTTTTTATTAACAGATGGTATTGTTTTATACTGTCATGATATTTCTCTTTAGTTGATCTTTCATAATTTTTACAGTCCGATAGTTGTCTGATTGCTTCATTGCAGTATTGTTCCTTCGTCTGAAGAACAACATTTCTGCCTTTATCCGAAGGCTTGCAGATCAATGTTACATCCTTTTCTAAACTTTTCAAAGCATCTCTTTGATCTTTTGTAATGTTCATAACTCTCTTGTTATGTACTTTTTTCGTTCTTAATTTAAGTAAATCATTATTGACTGCTTCAGAAAATACATCGATGGCATCGTAAGGCATTTGTGGAACAAATTGAGAAACTGGTTTAAAAGGACTTTCCTCAGTCTGCTGTTCTATGCCCACGTAATCAGTTCTTTGTACAATATCTGCAGTATCGCAATCATCAATTTCCTCCCTGTACAGATTTTCAAGTGTTTCCAAAGCTGATACATCGGCTCCTGTCAGAATGTCAGTTGCAGGCCCGGCATTAGATCTCTTTTTTGTAATCTTCATTGTGGGTTTTTCCTTGAAATATTTGTGTAGTCTCAACTTTCGGACGAATTTAAAGAGGTCAATCCTTGTCTGAGTATACTTCAGTTGGTTATTAGGGCAGAAGGTAAGTCCTAATTTAAGAACTTCTTCTTCAGATGGCGATAAGACCCTTGGGGTAAGATTGACCACCGTTAGATTGTCTCCAGTCGTTACCACTTTTTGCCTCTCTTGCTGTGTGTTATTCTTGGGGTTGTGTTGTTTTTTCCTGCACCAGCCCCCCCTTCTTGTTTTTCGATGCTTTTTTCCAGGGGTTTGCTCTTTCCACCCCGCAGCCATGATTGGCGTATTAGCTCGAATTCCTGGTGAAAAGGTGTAGACTTAGCTTTGCTGTTCGAGGTACCGGCGCTGTCATCGCCCGAGAAATCACTCTCTGTTACCTCTGATTCTGAGGTTTCCACCCTCTCCACACTGGATTTACTCGATGGTTTTGAAAGCAGTTCCTTTCTCGGTCCGTCGAACATTTTTGCAAAGGTCAATACCCTTCCTTGTTGATAGTCTCTCTCGTCCCTTTCATATTTCTCTTGTTTCCTTGATTTGATTTTTTCTTCATATTTAATCAGCCGCTTTTTCATATATTCTCTTAGCTCTTCAACTTTGTTCTATCTTCCTCTTTTGACAGCTCTTCTTCAATTGCCTGAATCTCCTTTAGGGCTTTATCTCTATCGCTCCACGCGAATTTTACTAGAATGCTAAGCATTTCTTTACACGAATCCGCTGTGTGCGTAGCCCATTCTTCGAGCAGGAGTGGGTCGGGATTTTCATAGGCTGGCACAGTATAAATGCGCAGCCCCCTCGGTACTCTGTTAACATCAATATACCCTTGGAGAGAGGTTGCCTCCCACCACTTACGCATCTCTCTCTCGTAAATCCGTTCAAGTTTAGTAAACTTGACATGTAAGCTGTTGTCAGTTCTCACTACATTAGCTGTGCCAGGCTGTCCTTCATATGTATGTTTGTGAAACATATCTTTGGCCGCCTCACGCCGTGCCGACTCACTGAACATGTTCTCGTTGCTCAGTGTGCATAGATAAAGATGTAATGTCCTCCGTAAACCCCTCGCTCTACCGCTTATTGCAATAGCCGCAGTATAAATGTAAACTGCTCACCGATGCGTTTCTGACCGGTCCCGACTTCTCCACCATGCGTACGGGTTCCGCGTCTCACACACCCTCTTCTCCTTCTATTGCTTCGGTGGTGCGTCCTTGTCAAATTACCGCTCCTCTGCACCATAGATCAGAAGCACTAGCGAGCGGGTGCCGGCAACACGGTGATGCTCCGTGTAATAAATCAACGCTCCAATGCTCCACGTTTTTCGGAACAAAAGCCAGCACTCACGGGGTAGTTACGGAAGATTTTTATTTTCTTTTAACAACAAACGCGTTTCGGCATGAGCGCCTTCGTCGGTGTTACTGACACGGCGGCGGCGCCCATTTTTAAAGTCACTTCATGATTGAGAATAAATATCAAAGAAAGACAATTTTCATATCCGCCCTTGGGCGCCATCTTTAAATGGTTTAAAATTGATTACCGTCTAAAACAGGCAACAAAATTATCAACTTTGCAAATATAAATACATTAGTGTCTCATTTATGCCGTGTATCGGCTTTGCGACTCAACATATGTGTTATGTCTAGGTCCCTAAGACAATTCAAATTCATGCCGTATAACGGCTCACATTGTCTATCCTAACATCATTTTGCCGTGTATCGGCCGGGTGCCCACCTGGGGCCTCATCCTATGTTTAGGAACAAGACAAACAAACTTTACTCAGTCATAGCGGACATAACAACAATAATCGCACCTTTTTACAAAATGAGACTGTAGCAAATACAATCACGCCGTGTATCGGCAGCTTCCTCCATATGTTGCCTGAAAAACCTTCCGTAACTACCCCGTGAGTGCTGGCTTTTGTTCCGAAAAACGTTCCTGACATCGCATTGACAGTTCCTGGGCGCTCTCTGAGAACACTTTTATCCCCCCTACGCTGACCAAATTAATCAGTCCCATTTCCCCATAAATACATATGTGTGTGTATATTATATATATGCTACTTTTATTTCATTTTCTAAACATTTGCAGACACCCTGAGTAGGATTCACCAACACCACAGATTAGGGACCACTGGCCTGAGGAACTTTATTTGGCCCTGATTAGGAGTCAGTCAGATTTAGGTGCAAGGACGCTGTGTGACCGGAAATGTGAACCTTTGGTTCGAAACACCAGCAAGTTAAGTTCCTCAGGTGCACTCATTGTTTTTATTAATCAGAAACAGATAGCAGTTTGTGGATGCTTGTACGAACAAGTCACTTGCAAACAAACAGCGATTAATCTCGTATCACATTGACAAAATGTCAGGAAACAACGTGCAAGCCAGCACAGCCAGTCTTTAGCCATGTCCTGCATTGTTAATCATTAACGAAACCATAAAGAAAGCACATTTTTTGGTGACAGGCAATACAAGAGAAATATTTGTTGTGTGACTAACTTCAGTAAGCTGGGCATTAGTAATTAAATTGTATAAGCGAAAGGATACACTTGCAAAAATATTTTTTTCACATTTTAAAACAATACATTTACATTTAAAATGTTTAATTGGAATTTATCATTAACTTTCAAAGTTATAGATCGTCAGATTTTTAAATATTAGAAACAGTTCTTGATTTATGTGGCTATTTGCAGCATTTGAGAAAAAAATGTTCTGGTGCAAAACAATTGCTGTTTCTGACCCATTAAATGCATTTCTGTTCACCAGAGTAGTTCCTATCTATTCAGAAAAGAAAAAAAAACAGACTCTGCTAGCCTGATGCCAGTCACTCACGAATAAGCAGTGCTACTGTTGCCAATTAAAGAATTTCCACCTTGAGTGATCATGGGTTCTGTACGCAGGTTAAAGAGCGGAAATGTACTCCCATAGATTGACTCCGATGCTTAAAGCAAATTTCCAACTATTACAGTTTTCACTACCATTCGTAAAAGTACTCACAGCTACACCAGACATAGATTTCTATGGCAACTCACATGAGTAAAATTTACACATGCAGATGTTCTACCAGGTTGGATATTGTTCTTGTATAAAAATGACACAATTGGGCATTTGTACATTTCACTTTTTTTCTTCTGAAATGGGAAATATGTTTTTCTCGTGGGGAATAAACTTCCTTGTAGTGTCACCATCTCCTGCACACGTGTGGCTCTCTAGCACCATCACTCAGCTCCGATGGATGCCTTCCAGCTGGCAAGTAAGAAGTAGAGGGCGAACGCTTGACAGAACACAAAGCACCGAGGAGTTGAGCAGAAACACCTCGTCGCGGTTCCAGACCCTGGTGCACAGTCCACCCCTTTAATGCTTCAGCTGACCTTGTAAATAGTTATAATAAAGTTCTTTGTTTGCAGTTGAGTCGCGTTCACATATTGCATGTTTAAGTCAATGATGCATGCATGATTGAAGATGGCCGTCCTGTGCTGATAAGCTAAATCTTGGTGAAGTCCATAGTGATCGCATACCTCATTGTACTCCAGAGAAGGCAACACAGTGGAGTGTGGACCCAAGGAAGAATCAGTGTTGTCAGACAGCACCAGAACCAAGCACCTTGTACAAAGATACTTTGAGGATGGCCCAACATCCATGACAGATGCCATACTGATTGCCACCATGGATGTCAAGAACATGGAGCATGAAAAGGGGCTACTGCTTCACTGCAAAGGTCCTGACACTTTGGACATCAGGGCTTATTTAGAGTTTGGCAGGGAAGGTACCTTGCCAAACATGACCAAGTACCCTGTAGTGTCTTGCTGGACACGTTCTAGTGCCTCATCAGGCAAAAGTTTACCAGCCCCTCCTTTGAAGGCTGGCCATAGACCCACCCCACACCTATCCAACACAGGCGTCACTGGTCAGGTGACCCTGCTAATAAAAGGGCTCGGGCGCAAGTGCTCGTGGTCAGTTCCAGTATTATCCACATTGTGTCTGTGTTCTTCATTTACTATGTATGTGGGCCTAAGGCCCACAACTTTACATACCCTGATCCCCAAACTTGAGGTTCCCAAGCTATTTAGTCAGGGGAACTGCCATGTCTGCAAAGATGGAGCCTTTGCTGCCTCTGTCAATGCAAATCTCTGAGCGACACCCCAACTGACATTGGACCTTCATTAAAGTACTCACCGTCTGTCCATTTAGGGCAGGCGTTCCAGTGTTATTTTTTACTGTTCGGACCACCAGGAAGTTCCTGGTGGTGCAGGACATGAAATAAATACATTACCCACTTGCTCTGGGAGAAAATTCCCAGCATGACAGGGCCATTTGTTTTTTCATATGAAATTTCCACTTTGGGAGTTTGTTTTGAAAAAAAAAAGAACTTTACTGTGTGGACGCACTGTACACAGAGCCACACAGCAAAGTTTCAATGCCTGCTGAAGGCACATGGATTTCCGCCTGCCTTCCAGGGATCACTAACTATAGTGGGCTGTACACCGTCAGGGCAGCTAGGTACATCCCTCCCTCCACTGACCTGGCAGAAGAAAGTGGAGGCTGCCAATCACTAAATAAGCATCACACTGTTTTGAACTTTCTGAAGCAGACATTGACACATATGAAGGCCTAAAAGACAGTGTCTTGAAATACTTCATACATTGAAACAATATTGACTACAACAGCTTGAAGTTCCATTCCATGCATCTCGGGACTGGTGAATCAATGAATGCTTTTGTCATTCACCTAAAAGTCTGTGTTAAACACTGTAAATCTGACTAATATAGCTTGGAAGAGCCAATGAAGTCATAATTGCTCACTGCGAATCATCTATTTTGCAGAAGAAATTGTTACGAAAGCCCTTTGAGTTAAACAGCATCCTTACCATGGCTTGAACAGCTCATAGTGCTGATATTGGCAACCCTCTCCCGCTAACATGGTAAATAGCTACTTAGCACACAAGGAATGAAATAAATCAGACAACACATGGTTTTAGTGGAAAAATAGTCTGCTGCAGGTTTATTTCATAATTGAAATATGCATACATGGTGGGTTAACTTACAGGCGGTCCGAGGGCAGGGAGCGAGGAGTAACCTAAGCTTCCCACCCGCCTGATGAGCTAAACAACACTGTGGGCCAACATGTTCGATGCTACTAATTTTCATTTGGGGAGTTTTCTCCCTTATATCTGTGACCACCAGTCCGGGATCATTAATTATTCACCCCTTTTTAGTGATGGAGCATCCGCCAGGCAAGCCCCCATTTGCTCAGGCTTGCAAAAGCATAAAGGACTAACAGGACACTGTCGCTTACATCCCAGGGTCCTGACGTAAAGACCCCTGCTGTGCTGCCTCAGATGGTACCCCTCTGTACGTAACTGCCCCCGGATTGCCCTGTAAATCCGCCAATGCCTTGGATGTGACCACTGTCATATCCGGGCCCCCCCACCATGGCAGCTTCATAATCTCCTGCAACCCACCTTTTCCTGTCCTTTTTGCAGGTCCAACTCCATATCACCCTCTGACAGGTGGACCCCATCTCTGTCAAAGTACCCAGTGGCACTTGCATTAATGAGGCCATGCCTTATGAAACCATATCCCCTCTGCTCAGTAAACTTGTGCCTGACATTATTTGCCCTACTGCAGGACTATTTAATGGCATCCCCAGACCTGGCTCCATGCCTTACCACGGTTTGAAAGCTCCAGCTAGTACCAGTGCTTTGCTTGAGCTGGCAAAGGAGGCATAGCCCTTCCCAACCATGGGCAATTTGATAACCTATCTCCAAGAACTGAAGCTGCATCACGCCCTATAATGTGCACCAGGTGTGCCTATCACACCTAAACCAAGGCATGGGTGGGTCTGACACAAACGGTGTGGTGTGGGGTCCCCCATAAATGTCCCCCTAGTATCTGCTTCATTACACGCCCTTATTGCGTTCAAACCCATTAAAGTTAACTGTGATCATTTTGGGCGTGGCCAAGACGCCAAACAAGATGGCCGCGTAGCTGCGGAGCTCCGCACCATCGTTCACGTCGTAAAAAGGCGCGGCCAAGAGACCAAACAAGATGGATGCATAGCTGCGGAGCTCCGCACCATCGTTCCCGTCGTAATTTCCATACGAGAGAGAATTACCTTGGTTTCCTGCAAACGATGTAGGATTCTTGCTCCATAATATAGCGGTGAGCTTTTATGCACTTCAAATGCCGTTTTTCATCACTTTTCGGCTACTTTGACGGCGTGACTCGTTTCCACTTAAAACGGCCGCCATTTTGGATTCTCCACATCTAGATCACCGCTTTGCTTGAATACCTCACAATGCTCTATTTTTCTGCACTTAAGGAGCACCTATGGTTGGAATTGCTGTGATGGGCAAATAAATCTTTGTTATATGCTGGAACTCTGCTCCTTTTAACTTTTTTTTTTGTCATGTGAATGAGATAACCTGCTTTCGCTGATTCAGCCGCCATTTTGTACTTTACTCGACTCGCTCTCTGAAGTGAACTTCCATTCAGTAACAGTGACCTTCACTCTGCCGCTTCTATTGGTGTTATGCATCCTAGCCTTTTCTTGAATAACTTCACATTCCTTTAAAAGGAGGTCTGTTGCATTTTAAATGTTTTAAATCTCCGTTGCAAGGTTTTGAATTACTTTTCTACATCTTTAATTGTAGAGCCTGTGATTCCTTCTTTATCTTGCCATTTCTTTTTGTTGCATTTTCATGCAGTGACCCTACGAATTTAAGAGTCAACCCATAAGAGTTTGGTTGAGTTTCTATTTACTAAACTCCACCGTCCCTATATGGGGAGATTGAGGACCCTTAAACTTACTGCTTCTCCCAAGATCACTGCGTGCTCAGACTCAGAATCCAACGCCAACGAAATGGAAGACACCTCTCCTCAGAAACCTGATCATTCGTAAGGCACCATTCCTAAGACGCAGATTTCAAGCAAACTACCTGCGATTTCTACCAAACGGCCAAAAAAAGACCCTCCATCTCCTGTGAACTCTTCCTCATCCTCCATGGACTTAATCCTTGAGGAAATCCGCGCTTTGAAACCAAACCATTCATAGAGGAAACTAACAAGACTCTACAATTTCTGAATGACAAATGGTCTTCATTGGATTCGTGAGTGCTCATTGTGGAACAACGAACAGAGTCTCTTCAAGTCTCGTGCTCTCGTATTTCTTCTATAGAGTCTGATGTGTCATTACTTAAAAAACAAGCTGAGGACTTAGAAAATCGAAATCGCAGGAACAATCTTAGAATTTATGGTCTCCCTGAAAATATTGAGGGTTGCAACCCAACCGTCTTTTTTCAGTCATTTTTGCTTAAGTTCTTGGACTTACCTGCTACTCCTCATCTTAACATTCAAAGAGCCCACAGGCTTGGACCTAAAACTTCGGTGAAACCTCGTGGTATCATCATGTTATTCCTGCAAAACACAGACCTTCTACAAGTCCTGTCTGCTGTCAAGTCCAAAAAGCAAATTTGTTGGGAAGGCCACCGCCTATTTTTCTCTCAGGATGTTGCTAAAGTCACGGCAGACCGCCGGAAAAAATTTCTTGATCTACGTCCTCAACTTCGTGCTATCAATGCCAGATTTGGACTTCTACATCCTTGCATTTTCAAGGTTACCTATAAAGAAAAGACTACAACTTTTGAGGAGCCAGCAGCACTACAAGAATTCCTTCGTCTTTATGGAGCAGATGTCATGGACACTTCCAACCTGCATCATTAATACTTTTTTGCTTCGCCCTGTGTAGATGTTTTGCTGTTTCGGTTATGCTTTGAGTGTTGTTTTGCTTGTATTTTCGTAATGTTCTAGCATTTTGTCGTTCTATGTATTTTCCTCTTATCACTTTTTCTAGTGTAATTGTTGATTTATATTGTTGTGTTCTTTCTCCTTATACGTATAGGTGTTTTGTTCATGCAATCCATTACATATTTGGTCTCCCATTTATGTCAAAGTTCTGATTGTGGTTCCTTGGGAGTTCGGTGGAGCTCTGGTGCTGTCGTCGTTGTCTTCTGGTGTAGTCACCCCCATTTCGTCTTGTATTTGTAGGTATGTTTTTCAGTCATCATTTTTATGACCTGTACTGTCTCTTTGTTTTTTATCTTTTCCCTTCTTTATCGGTTTACTCTTGTATTGTCCCTTCTTCACTCTTTCTTTCTCTCTTCTATTTTTCCTGTTCTATCCTCTCTTTTCTTAAGTCCACTTTTCCAACACGTTCGCTTTATTTCTCTCGCCTTTTCTTCTTATATATTTCTCAAATAACTTTCATTTTTACTCTTGTAAGCATAATGCTTGTTCATACTTTTCTCACTAAATTACATTTCGGGTCACTACCTGGAACATTAAAGGATTGAATAATCCTATTAAAAGACAACGGGTGTTGTCCCATCTAGCAAAACTAAAAACTGACATCGCTTTACTCCAAGAATCTCATATTTCTGATGATGAAGCTTCTAAGTTAAAAAGATGCTGGGTAGGGCATGTGTTTAGCTCTCCGGCTTTAGGTAAGAAAAACGGAGTCTTGATTTTATGTCATAAAAAATTACATGTTTCAGTTGTTCATCAAGAAGCTGATACTGAAGGTCGTTGGGTCATTGTTAAGCTTCTTATAGATAAGATTCCTTTAGTTATTTTTAATGTATATGGCCCTACTTCGGTCGATAAGGTTTTCTGGATAAATGTATCTGATAAATTACTTACATATAATGATGACACATTATATTTGGTGGTGATTGTAATCAAATCCTTGACCCCTTTTTAGATAGGCACTCTAAGGTTAAGTTTGTCCCCTCTAAAATGCATTCACAATTTACTTCCACAGTGAAACACAAAGCGTTAGTTGATATTTGGAGACTTTGCCATCCTGACCTTAGAGAATATAGTTTCTATTCGGCCTCACATCATTCACAATCTCGTATTGATTACCTTTTCCTCAGCAAATCCCTGGTCCAACATGCCATTCAATCTGAAATTGGCTCAATCCTAATCTCAGATCACGCCCCTGTACTTGTTGATATTGATCTCATCCCTTTTTCTCCTCACCCGGGTAGATGGCGTTTTAACAATTCCCTACTCGTGGACCCTAATTTCTGTCAAAAGTTCAACTCCTTTGCCTCTGAGTTCTTTACTATCAACAATACCCCGGACTCTCCCTTTGTTATGGTATGGGATTCCTTTAAAGCTGCGGCCAGAGGTTTTATTATAAACTTTGTTTCACAAAAGAAAAAATCCTTAGAAGCCCAATCCTCTCAATTACTTAATAAAATTAAACAATTAGAATATACATATTATCATTCTAATAATGAATCCTCTTTGAAAAACCTTATTGAGGCTAAACTTACCTTTAATAAATTATCTACGGAAGCTGCTTCCAACTATCTATTGAAAAGTAGCTCTCGCTATTATGGGTGCCAAAACAAAATGGGGAAATTGCTAGCTAATTATTTAAAAGTAAGAAAGGAAAGAACAAGAATAGAATATCTGAAAGGTTCTGCCGGTACTTCCATTTTTAAGGATGACAACATTTTAAATGAATTTGTTTCCTTTTATAAAGATCTATATACTCCTGAAATGTTACCAGATCAATCTGCTCTTCTTTCCTATTTTCGTTCCATTCCCTCTCCCCCATCCAATCACATTGACTTTGAGTCTTTGGGAGTCGATATTTCTCTAGCAGATATATCCCATGCTATCTCAGTGTTACGTCGTGGGAAAGCGCCTGGACCAGATGGCTTTACCATTGAATTTTATAATCATTTTGAGAAAATTCTTTTACCTAATCTCTTACTTTTATTCCATTCTTTCTCTGAAGATGGCTCTTCTCGGGGTACGTTTCAGGAAGCACTGATCTGCTTAATTCCTAAGGATGATAAGGATCATTCTCTCTGTAAGAACTATCGGCCTATCTCTTTAGTTAACACGGATTATAAGATCTTTGCTAAGATTTTGGCACTTCGTATTGATCCTATTCTGCCTGATCTTATTGGCCCTGAACAATCAGGTTTCGTTAAAGGGAGACTTGCTTCTGACAACTCTCGGGTCTTTTTTAATGTTTTAACCCCTTGACCCTGGCGCGAATTCCGCCGCGGTGCGGGTTAAATAATGAGTGGGCGTGTCTGGGACGGCCCCCGGCCGTCCTTCGCACACGCCCACCGTGACGTCGGACGGGTTAAGCAAGTCTTCTTCCTTGGATCATCCTATTGCCGCGATCACCTTAGATGCTGAAAAGGCATTTGATAGGATTGGTTGGGATTTTATGTTTCATGCTTTGAAATGGGCTGGCTTTCCTCCCAAATTCATTGCTTTAATTTCTTTATTATACTCAGGTCCCCATGCTTCAATATTTGTTAACGGTAAAACTTCTGATTATTTCCCCTTGCGTAGGGGGGTAAGACCGTGTTGCCCTTTATCTCCCTTATTATTTGTTATAGCATTGGAACCTTTTTTAACTAAGATTAGACGGGACGATCGCATTACAGGGTTTCATTAGGTCCTCATCAGGTTAAAATGTCAGTTTATGCTGATGACATTCTTCTATATTGTTCTAATCCTGAAACTTCTCTTACTCCTTTTCTTCAACAGGTGGCCTCTTTTTCTCAACTCTCAGGATATCGTCTAAATGTAGATTAATGTGAAATTTTGCCTTTGAACATCTTGTGTCAGAAACATCTTTTCGAGCACTCTGGGTTTTCTTGGCAACCAGTTAAAATCAAATATCTGGGCTTGTGGTTTGCACCTTTAATATCTGAAACATTAAAATTAAACTTTGATTATATTATTAAAAAATTAAATGATTCTATTAGTCGTTGGCACCCCCTTTTACATTCTTGGTGGGGTCGTTTAGATTCAATTAAGATGATGCTCTCCCCTCTTATATTATATATTATTTCTATGATCCCTACTCACATTCCTGAGTATTAATTTAAGAAAATTGATTCCACTTTGATAAAATTCCTATGGAAGGGTAAACCATCTCGTATAGCCTTGTCCTCTTTGAAGAAAGATAGACCCAATGGAGGTCTTAGATTTCCCGATTTTAAAACTTATCATTCCGCTTTTTCACTAAAACAAGCTGCTCAATGGATATCTACAGATCTTCCTTTGTATCCTCCTCTTTGGTTAAAAATTGAAAATTCTCTTATTGCCCCTTTCGATTTTCAAGAAATGCTATCATTTACTTCTAACATTGCTTCTATGCGTTCTCCTGTCATTTCACACTCTCGTAAACTTTTGACTCCTTTACTATCCTCTTCGTACCCCACTACAGCCTCCCTTCATCAATTACCTATTTGGCATAATAAATTATTAAGGGTTCGTATTCGTTCCATATACTGGAAAACTTGGCACTCTAGAGGCTTAAAGTGGATTTCTCAGCTTATATTTGATTCCCAGCCCATCACTTTCTCTGATCTTCAATCTAAATTTTCTTTACCTTCGTCCTCTAGATCGCAATATAATCTTCTTTACCCTTCTCTCATCCAATTTCTTCATAATCTACCAGGTAATAATAACTTTCCTATAAATTACAGAAACTTATCCTCAATATTAGATAATTCCTCCTCAGCATCCAGCATTTATAAATCATTACAACTTCCCACAGATAGGCAAAAATCAAAGGTTGAACTGGCTTGGGAAAAGGATTTATCACAAGAATGGCCAATTACCAATTGGGATAAATTATGGTCTAAGCTTCCCAAAACTTCTCGAGCTGCTAATACCACACAAACCCTTTTTTTCATTTATCATCGAGTACTATATTCCCCAGTATCACTAGCGTCCTTTTCATCAGAAACGCCCTCTACCTGTTGGTCCTGTCCTTGCCCTACTGCAGATCTAAAACATATGTTATTTGAATGCCCCCCCATTCTTCAATTTTGGCAATCAGTTTGGTCCCAAATTAAGACAATTTTTAAAGTTCAGATCCCCTTTTCTCTCACAAATATATTTCTAGGTACTCTATCTCCTCAATGGCCTCAATCACCACTAAGTTTTAAACTTCTAGATTTATTGTTAGCTATTGCATTTCATCTTATAACCTCAAATTGGAAACAAGCCGATAAAGTCACTTTTAGATCCTGGTGGAAAGCTGTTTGTTTCCATCATCAGCTTGACTCTAACTATGTATCTCCCATATCTCTAGCAATAAAAAGGGATCTTCTATGGCTTCCCTTAACAACTTATTTATCTATAACTGCCTCTTCAATTGTTACTTCTAAAAATGTATCAGATGATGTACGGAAACCACCTTAATTTTCTCCCTTTGCCTCTCCACTTCCAGATGATTAGTTGGTTCTTTACTTCTGAATGTTTATTACCATATTTTTCAACTTTATTATTGTTATTCTTACAGTGTTCAATAACGTTTATAATACACTTGTCATTTTCAATTGATATACATTAATTACTTTTTTTCCATCTCCCTTCTCCTTTTTCTTATTGTTTTATATGATGTATTTTTCTTTTGTTTGCAGCTTGATAGTCCTATCCTTATACATTTTTACTTTATTTCCCCAATTTTATGTCAAATAGGATTTGGTATATTCGTTTATTGCTGTTATTTTTCTTGTTATTCCTTAATAAATCAAACTTTAAAAAAAAACTGTGATCATTTTATGCTATGTCGCCGTGTTGATGCCCCCGCCCTGGCGTGTCCAGCCCAGAGGCAGAATTCTTATACAGGTTTTGCCAGAACACAGACAATTGAAAAAGCTTTGTGAAGATGAGCATGTGGCGTAAAATATATCTACAATTTTATCTGCACTTCCTAAATGATGGAAATGCCAAATGTCTTCTGGCTGTTTGCCAGCATTGGTCCTCTGAACCAGTGTGAAAGACAACTTCTTCAACACCTGGCATTAATGGCCATGAGGCAGGCGGACTTAACTGAAGCATTCTGTGACCCACACTCATTTCCTGAGGGCCCATTTCCATTGAAATGGCCACTGAATTTGCACAGACACACAGTTTTACTGCTACTATTATATTGAACCACATGATGCATCTGAACTTCCGTTTCAGTGAAAGATTGTCTTTTGTGCATCAACAAGTACAGTGTCTTGATTTGTGTTGACCTATTAAAAATTGCTGCTTCCATCATATTTCAGAATTACAAGAAATGTGCTTCCTTTCTTGCTTTCCTGACTGCTGTGTACGCACCAATCCGCAGTTCAATATATAAATGAATTAAGCCGGAATTTGTCAGCAGAACTAGCTTTATATTTGACCTCTGTCTTTGAAGCGCAGTTAACGTGACAAGTCAGATTCAGGGTTAAAGGCATGTTTATTTAACTTGGGCATACTTTAACTGATCCTTCTACCTGAAGGGTGAGGTGTCTTCTACAGCCAGTCACAAGGGCGATTATGCATATGCCCTATGTTAAACTTGGTATGGGCTGAGGTATATATTTAATCGAAAACTCCTTGTGACATAATTCATTGGAGGAGCAAATTAGTGTGAGGAATAATTGCTCTGTAACGCAATGAATCTGGGACTACTCTGAAATATGACCAAGAAAACGCCATGCCCGTTATAGGAAAGCTGTTCCATGATGATAGTCAGCACCAGAAATTTGATCCTGCAGTTGTTAGTGTGGGACCTTATCCTGTAGACCCCAAGTGAGGCTTCGTCCCATCATTGTGGCCTTGTAAGCGTGATACTGCAGCATATTCTACTAATTGTGACAGTAGAATAAACAAACCAGCTTTCAAAATGAGCTTTCCATGTAGGAATAAGGCACTGAAACCTGCATATTTTGCCTTTCCATATTCCCGCTCTGGACCCCAGAGCCCTCAGTGAGTTAGTGTCAGGTTTGTCCTGTTTTTAATATGGGCTTCTGGGAGCCATATTTCTTGTGACAAGGCAGGCTCCTTTCACAAAGCGATAGTTAAATATTAATTATATGACTTACCTCAGTAGGAGGTACTTGAGCGGGAATGAGGAGTAAAATTGATCTGAACATTAACATAGTGGCAAGTGAGTTTTGTCAATCCGTATCGCTGTAAACATCAGGTGTTACAGTTACTCATAGTGTTAAAGAGATGTGTGTGTGTGCGTGCGTGCATGCGTGCGTGTGTGTGTGTGTGTGTGTGTGTACCATACCATCAGGTAGCATGTTGTGGCATTGTCAACTCAGGCTCTCAACCCTAAGAGGTGACTAAATGGGTGCCAGTTGAATATCGCTAACAATAATTGTTTCCAAATATGTTTCAGGAAAGCACTTTGGATAAAAAAAAGCATTGTATAAATAACACCTTGCCTTACTAAAGAACAACTCATTCTCTCCACCCTCTTGTTACAGTGTGAAGTAGTTGTTTCTCCTGGCAAAGAACAAACTGCCTCCTTCAGTACATCACAGACAGGCATAATTCTGTAATATGGAGTGATTCTGCTCTGTAAGGGCTAAATGCCGCATGGTGAGCAGTTCACTGTGCAAACTCTTGGGCTCCTTAAAAACCCCAAAAATGCTAACCCAGAGAAAAAGTGGATGCAGCTGAGAGGAGGGGTGGGGAACACACTGGTAGGGCAGTCTAAAAGTATACAAACAAATACAATGATTTCATATCCCAGCAGTCACTATTCAGGTGGTCGGCCTCTGAAATGTGATCTTAGGTGGCCCAACCCATGCGTCTCTGTATACATTTAGGTACTATGTAGGGTGGGTCAGGCCCGCTTAACTATTCACTTGGTGCACAATGGGGCTCGTTTCCCCAGACCCTTTCTAGTTCCCAGCCCAGACATACTCGAATCTTTTGTAGGCCAATGAAGTGAGCACCATTGAGTTGTATTAATCAAATGACAAAGAGCAACTAGTTTGGGGTGCAAGGTGGATTTGTGGTCATGATCAAATATAGCATCTCAAGGGAAAATGTGTCTTTTGCCGCATCACTTACAGATCCTGCAGTTATGGCATCCTTGTAAAGTGTTTAGATGCCCTCTTTGTTTAAGTCTGCACTATATTACATTTGAATAACTACATAAATAAGTAAAGCTCACAGTGGAGGGGACTTCAGTCTAAGAGCTGGACCCAATTAAAGATACTCAAGACAAATATACAGTCCATCAGCAGTGGCGTCACTTGACCAAAATTGTACATGAGCATCAGTCATATAACTCACTCTTTGAGTCTGATGATGTCAGAGAAAGTGATATCTTGACGTTTAACCTAGAGTACTGCCCTATGTACTTTAAGCATTCTGTATTGAAAACAATTTCATTTTCTTCCGAAAATACTATTGTTTTATCTAACTGATGCCGTAGCCAGAATATGTTACATTTATGGCGACCGCGTTACTCTTAGCATGCAGACTCTAGTTACTTTTTTCCCGAGTGGTGGGGCCATAAACTGTTTCTATGTGCTTATTTTTCAAGTATTGAGAAAGCCAATAGATCCGGGTTATTTTAGGTGTAAGTGTGTTTGCTGTATTGACATATGTTGTGTCATATGTCTGGATGAACAAACGGGCAACAGACTCCCCCCCCCAAGTGTTCTTGAAACTGTACTTAAATAAAGGGTGTTTTCAGTTTGAGGTGGAGGTGTGATTGTGATACATAACCACCTTAAGTGCTTATCTTTATTGTATGTGGTAAATCAGTATACAACACAGGACACTCCGATTAATTAAAAAAATACAAAGAATACAAATAAACATCAGTCAAGAACAATACAAACAGCCTCACCAACGCGCGGAATGGACGCAAGTTAGTCCAGCTCCGGCACACCCCGACCCTACCTTAACATCCGCGACACAGATCCACTCCAAACTACGGTGGTGGCACCAGAGGATCAACAGGCACCGGCGGTTCAAAAACGGGACTGGTAGAACATGCAGCCGCGAAGAAAACCGGTGTCGCGCGCTGCAGCCTGCCGGAGTTCAGAAGCCGGGGACTAGCGTGTGCAGAGTGGGCTGGCTGTGATGCAGTGACGGCATCGTTGTCGGAGAAGCGGACCCGGAGGCTGCAGCCGCTGGCGCAGAGACACACTGCGGCTTAAGAGACGGCTATACCGGATCCAGGTCTATTTAGGATCCTATGAGTGCAGTGTATGGCGTAGCGGGAACCAACAGGCAGAATACCGAGGCGAACCTGTTTGGCTGAAAGCAGGCAGACGGACCATCCAAGCTGGAGAAGTGTTGAGGACTCCTCCGCAGATGCGGACACCTCCCCGGATACACGGATATCGACTGGAGGACCCCACAAGGATCCGTTGGATACGCTTGCCCGCTGGCCTGGGGAAGAAAGTTGAAGGTGCGGACAGCCTATGGGGCGTGGAGGATTGTCAAGTAGCGGGCCGCTCCAACTGGCATTGCTCTCACTGCGGCCTATGAGCTTATTGATAGGGTGGCCTTGGGGTGAGTACTGGCTCTGCGGAGATGGCGGAGCCTGCATAGAGGCGTAATAATCACCCATAAATAGCGATTGTCTGCGCAGGCGGCCAGAGTATACGCGTGGAGGCACCCGTCTGGGTCGAGAGTGCTCATAAAAGACAGACGGCAGCTACCAAGGACCACAACCATTTAGCGGGCCTAGAAGGGCCACAGAGATACGGCAGTGTGCGCCTCCCTGGGCACCATAGATCGGTATTGTGGTCACCGGGTGCCGGACGAAAATGCATTGAAGGGCGCAGCCTGATAGAATCTTAAAGTACATAGGTCACTATGTGAAGTAGAAGGCTGGCGACTCTGGTCACGTGTCACAGCCTGGTAACTAGTGGCACCAAAATAAGCATCCGGAATCAGAGAGTGCAGACTCAGATCTGACTTTGAAAGACATCATGGACGCCATCTCGGGGGTACGTACCTCATTAGAACAAAGAATGGACTCAATCACGACGGAGGTCACTCTGATCAGAGCTGACCTATCGAAAATGAGAGAAAAAGTTAAACAAATGGAAACGATCACCACGGACCTAATCGGAAATTCCAAACAAATGCGGCTGGATATCACGGAGCTGCAAGCTTTTCGAAAGATGGCGGAGGATAAGTTGGACGATTATGAAGGTAGAACGCGGAGGAACAATATACGAATAATTGGAATACCCGAAAGAGCGGAGGGCCCTGCAACTGCCCTATTCGTGGAGGAACTGATTGTGAAGCATCTACAGCCTAAGGGTCTTTCCAACTTCTGCACCGTCGAAAGGGCGCACAGAGTCCCCGGAGGGCGGCCAAAACCAGGAGCCCCACCACGGCCAATGTTGGCGAAACTCCTAAACTTTAGGGACCGCGATAACATACTACAGGCGGCCCGTATGGCCCAGCAACTAACGTACCAGAATAGTGCGATATCCTTCTTCTCGGACTTTACGTTAAATGTCCAAAAGCAGCGGAGATCATTTCTAAGCGACAAGAAGCAGCTCAGGGAAAAATGACTCAAATACGCGATGTTGTTCCCCGCCAGGCTCCGTGTTGAGGCCGAGGATAGGGCCTGGTTTTTCGACAGTTCAGAGGCAGCAGCAGATTGGATGGAGGGATGGAGACCAGCAAAAGAACACAATGCTCGGAAAGGTTGAGATTTGGGGCCAACGGGGTAGCTAGGACATTCCGAGTGACTTATGCACCACTGAGGGAGCAATGCCAAGGAACAGTGGGGACGTCCGGTGCCTGAACGGAGGCTGAGTGTAGAATGGACGATAACATCAATGATCACGCTAAGTGCCTTATTGTTTGGATGAATTACTTTGACTGATCCTACGGTAACGTATACCTAATGGGTAGAGGTCGGGGTGGGGAATCCCCCCTGGAACATTCTACGTTTAGTCTACTGTTTGGGGCGACAGGCACTCTGCATGGTTGGGGTCTTGGGCAGTTTCACGCCCAGAGTGCAGGGGAGCAGGGTGGGGGGGTAGTTGGGTGGTTTTTTTTCTGTATTATATGTTTTTAGACAGTGCAACAATATGTTTTGAAGGTGGGGGGAGATTCAGTCAGTTCTAAATGCACGGATGGGGGCACCATGGGAAAAGAGTTTTAAGCTTCTGTCTTGGAATGTTAATGGTCTGGGGGACAAGCTAAAGCGAAGTATAGTTCTGCAGTTTTTTAAGAGACACTGTTGTTGCTCCAAGAAACTCACCTCATCTGTAACACGTGCAAGGCATTAAACAGGTGGGGATACCGTTTGATTGCACATTCAGGGTTTACTTCAGGTTCCAGGGGTGTGGGCATCATGATGAAGAACTCCTCCCCAATGTTGCCAGAAAACACCTGGACAGATGCGATGGGTAGATATGCTGCTGTTTCCGCAAAGTGGGAGGGGTTAACACTTACAATAGCAACAGTATTCACCCTACCGGGGCTACAGAGACAGTCACTTCAAGACCTAGGTAAGATAATACTCACCTTCCCGGAGGGATGCCTTGTCATGGATGGAGACTTTATCTCTGTCATGTCTGGGTCGGTTGATAGACACTCCCCCAGGAGTACGAGTCCAACGCAAAGGTGGCTTCCTGACTTTTTAGAGACAATGGGGTTGGTTGATATGTGGCGGGTACTGCACCCAAATGATTCGCAATTCACCTTTCACTCAGGGGCAAATGGTAGCCTGTCTCGAATTGATTATCTTCTTACCCCGGCGGCATATATAGGGAACGTACGGTAAATCCGACACCTGGCTCGGGGTATCTCGGACCACTCACCGCTACTGGCCGGATTGACGGTTGGCGAAAAGCGGGTAGGCAGAATAGCGCCGATTAACCCATGGTATCTCCGTAACCCAATAATTAAGAAACAAATATCCAATGCTATAGAATATTACTTTCGAGAAAATGAAGACTCAGTCGAGTCGGCATCAACACTTTGGGAGGCCTTCAAAACGGTAGTGAGGGGACAAGCAATTTCCCAGATAGCCGGGGCGCGCAAAGAAAAATCTAAAGAATTAGTCCGGCTAGAGGGTGAGATTCTTCAAATAGAGGAGGAAGCAATGGGAATGAGTGAGAGTGAGAAACTTCATGCTCTAAAACTCAAAAGAGAGGAGTATAGAACTGTTGCCACTGATATGGCCAAAGCACTAAGCAGGGACAAAGCGGGTAGACTATACGAACTGGGAGACAAGGCAGGGAAATTATTGGCCTGGCTGGATAAGAAGGAGCTGGCAAGCCGTCTAGTCACAGAACTGGTGGCTGAGACAGGGGAGGTACTGACAGACCCACAGGAGATCGCTAACGAGTTTGCTAACTACTACCGTGCCATCTATCGAGCACATACCCCATTCCAAGAAGAGGACTCTAGAGCCTTGCTCCTAGACATAACGCTCCCAATCTTGTCAAAGGAAGATATGGAAGAGTTGGATAGTGTGAGAAGTTGGCCTGGTATATGCTGTCCACTGGTTATAGTGGGCACCTTGCACGAGTCCAAACGACCTTTATTGATGATAGGTTTAAAGACAACCTTTATTGAAAACTATCCTAGTGGTAGCTATGGAGAGCAGCTTTCAGGCTAAGTCTTGAAGGAGTGTTAAGCTGTTTGTTTTACCAGTCTATAATCTCATGAATGACCAAATGAAAGGAGAACCACACCAGGTATATATATAAAATATATGTATTTATTACTAAACACTACCCAATAGTCTCTTTAGGAGGCTAGAGGTCAAAGTACACAAGTTACAAGTCAAATAGCACAGTAAATTAGCACAATATACGATTAGCCCTAGGGGCGTACCAAACCATATATTAAGAAAGTGGTATAAGAACCACAACTTAAGTAGACACAAGGCCTAGAGCCTGTAGAATCGCTGGGACCCCAAGGAACCACCCAAGGTAGTGACGCAGGGGACCCACGGGGGCCGTGTGCAGTGTGTGAACACAGCCGCGAGCTCCGTTAAAGTCTATGGGAAAGTCGCTGTAAGAGTTTTAAAGATTAAGGACACTTAGAAACGGACTAGGACCAAACACTCTTGGACTTCGACAGTTCTAGGGTCAACACCCACGGGAGCACTGGAGTACTCGAGTTACCTCACCTAGGGAAGCCGGGTGCATAGGTGTCAAATGGTGTTGGGTTGCGTCGTCGATTTCAATGGCAGCCTGCAAAGAAGTGCTGCTGCCGGGAAGATGCGAAGTGTCCGAAGAGATCCAAGCCTGGATCGGAGATGAGAAGAACCTGAAAGCAGAGGAGACAGAGTCTGGGTCACTTGCCAGTGACCAGGGGCATGATAGTCGAATGCCCACCGATGTCGGGTGAAGCTTGACTCTTCAGCCACGAGGCCCAGGAGGTGTCGATGGCAACCAGGAGCTGGATTCGAGCTGTCTCACAAAGGATGTCGAGTGCTGCAGCATTGGTGTCCGGATTGAACACAACAAGCCTTGGCAACAGCAACCCACGCAGAAAAGAGAAAGATGCTTCTGTGCAGACCAGCAAGGTCTGAGGGACTCTCCACATGGTGGGGAGTTAGGGCACGTCTGGAGCAATATTGGAAGCCCAAGAAAAATCAGAGTTACCTTCACAGGCACCCACCAGTCGACAGACCAGGGATCGCAAAGGAGCCCCAAGCAGAAATGCAGGAAGCGGGCCCACGGAACACTCGTGGAGTGTAGGCTCACAATCTTTGGTGCAAATGGTGCTTGGGGCCTGGGCTACAAGTAACCCAAAGCAGGACTTCAAGAGACGTCGAAAAGTCAATGCACTAGCAAATGTGCATGGTGTCCAGGAGTTCTGGTTCCACATCACTCGTGAGGGCTGCAGGTCTCAGCTTTGCTGGGGACTCGGGTCGGCCTCTGAGAAGTCTGGAAATCCTCTTCCTGGGCTGCAATTACTTCGGAGTCCGGCTGGAGCTTCGGAGATGCAGACCGGCAAATGCTTTGTTGGTGCCTGCCAAGCAGGGGAGTCACTCCTTGACCCCAAGGGAGATTTCTTCAGTCCTCTAGTCTTGAGTAAAGCATCGAAGTTCCAGGATTCAGTTGCAGAGTTTCGTCCAGGGATATCTAAAGTCCTGTTGCTAGGGGTTCCTTACTTATACCTAAGAAAGGGGTTGGACTAACTCAGGGGACCCACCTATGGGAGGGTTTGGAAAGAGGGGTGGCTACACCCATTTCCTTTGTCCAGTTTTGCGCCAGAGCAGGGGCTGGCAGCCCCTACAACCGGTTTGAACTGGGGTATGCACGAGGACACTAAATGTGCCCCCAGTGCAGGACTTCAAAGCACTCTTGGAGTGCACCCACCCAGCCCCAATCCACTAAGGCCTGTCTGGGAGGTGGTAACACCTCCCTGTGACAGTAAACCTATTGTCCAGGCCTCCCCTGCCGGAGTTTCGGTCAGCAGCAGGAGGCCAGACTCGTGTCTGTGGCTGCAGCATCCATTTTGTGATGCCAGGGCTCTGTTTAGCTGGTACCAGGTATACTGGTGCTGTCATGTCTCCCCCTCTAGAAGGGTGGGATCATACTCCCACACCAGTTACTGGTGTGGGGGTATGATTCCAAGGTGTTTGACACCAAACACGACATGTTTCCGTGCAGCCATCCCAAAGTTAGCATTTACCGCAAGGATATAATGCACTTAAGAGTATATGGTCAGGCTGCACCACAGACAACCCCGGAGAGGAGATTCCGAAGGCTGCAGAGGGGCTCTGCTCATGCATGGGCACCCTCTCACATAAAACCAAGCACCCTACCTTCAGGATTGATAAGGCCTGCCATAGGGGTGACTGATAGGATTATATGTGCAGTGATAGGGTGAGATATAGTGAACCTATATCTCAGTAAGGGGTGCATGCACCACCTTACTCAGGCTGCTGTAGCAGTCCTGTGGTGTCATTTTGGAAGGCTGCCCAGGGGTGGCATAATACATGCGTCAGCCCCTGGTAGGCCTCTGGGGTACCTATGCCCTGGGTACATAGTATACCATATACTAGGGACTTATAAGGGCACCCCAGAATCCAATCTGAAGTGTACCTAAGGTACATGGAATCCATTTTAAAGAGAAAGCAGATAGACTGGGGCCCTGAATAGCAGGGTCCCAGTCCAACTAAGTCGAAAACCAGCAAAACACCAGGAAAAAAGTAGGGGCAACCATGCAGTCAGATTCCACCTTCCTACAGATAGCGTTGTGACTAATGACGAGATTGCCGAGGCCATAAGAGGCTTACAAAATGGGGGGAAGCAATGGGCCCCAATGGGCTGCCGATTGAATTATATAAGCTGAAACCAGACAGAATCGCCACGTATTTGAAGAAAATGTTTGAGGAGAGTCACGATCAGGGTGAACTCCCACAGGATCAGTGCGTGGCCACATTGGTTACTATACATAAAATAGGTAAGCCCAAAAATAAGTGCTCCTCTTATAGGCCAATCTCGCTCTTGAGTGCCGAACCCAAAATACTAGCCAAGTTATTGGCCACCCGCTTGAGTCGGGTTATCAGCAAGTTAGTACACCCGGACCAACCAGGATTCATGCCCAATAGAAACACGGCACTCAATCTGCGGAGGCTTAATGGGGTGTTGGGATGCAAAGAAACTATCAGGGAAGATGCGGTAGTGGTGTCCTTGGATGCCACCATGGCCTTTGATACCATAGAATGGCCATACCTATTTGCGGTGCTGGGTAAGATGGGATTTGGACCAAACTTTATCAATTGGGTAAAACTGCTGTACTCGGAACCCCGAGCGCAAGTGGTCGTTAACAACAAAAAATCTGCGGTCTTTCCCCTCAGTAGAGGGACCAGACAGGGGTGTCCACTGTCCCCCTTGCTTTTTGCGCTAACTCTGGAGCCCCTTGCGGCGTGGATCCGTAAAGATCCTATTATTCGGGTCCTGAAATGGGCGGAGAACTGGGAGGACCGCATCTCCCTCTATGCGGACGACATTCTATTGTACTTGGCCTCACCCAGGGCATCGTTGCATAGAGTTCTCAATATATTCACATGCTTTGGCAGGTACTCGGGATACATGATTAATTGGAGTAAGTCTTTAATATATGTCCTACGTGGAGGACTCCCCCCCTACCCTGAGAGTGCCAATTGCAGGAGGCGAAAGATGGATTCCAATACCTGGGTATGTTTATAACAACTGACACAAGGGCTGGATACGAGCGTAATTTATTACCCCCGTTGCAACGCTTGAAACGAGATGTGGCAAACTGGAAGACTCTCCCACCGTCGTTATTGGGTAGAGCTGATCTATTTAAAATGATGTCGTTACCACGATTTCTATATGCCCTGCAGAACTTCCCTGACCTGGTCCCGGCGGGATACTTCAAAGAGGTACAAAGTGCACAGAGAGAGTTATTATGGGACGGACACTCTCGTATTTCACACACAAAACTGGTGAGGGGATGGTACGATGGAGGAATAGGGCTTCCTGATATAAAAAAATACTATTGGGCTGCCCACCTGTCTGCAATCAACCAATGCACGTACCGGCACTGGGATGACCCGGGTTACAGGATGGACAAATGGCTCTTGCCTGGGGGGAACTATAATATGGCACTCTACTCCAAAGCCACAAAATTCCAACTGACAGGACCTACCGGTCACTCAGTGCAGGTGTGGCACGCAGCCACTAGAAGCATGGGATGGGGACATAAGATAACCCAGGCCACCCCCCTGTGGGACTCGGAAAGATTGGGTACCTTGCGAAAAATGAAGGGTTTTGACAAATGGGACACAATAGGGATTTCCAGGGTGGGCGACTTGTGGAGGGGGGGAGAGGTTATTCCATTCTCTACCCTGCAACAAGAATATGAGATGGCAGACACGGAACATTTTCGATACCTGCAGGTGCAGATACCAAGGGGAGAAACCCCCCCAGAGGCCTCGCCATTAGAAGACAGACTCCTAGATGGCTATATGCCAACGAAGGCAATATCCTTCACCTATAAAAAACTACTAAATAATATTCCAGATCTGTTGGAAAGGCTCCATAAGTGTTGGGAAGGGGACGTCTCAGATCTAGACGAAGATGAGTGGCAGGAAGCAATGGCCTCTCCCAGGGAGATTGCGATCTCAGCTAGATTTAGACTGGTCCAGTTAAAGATACTGCACAGAATATATGTTACGGGACCAACACTAGTCAAGATGGGTAGTAGAGAAGATCCGGGGTGCAGACGGAAATGTGGCCACGAGGGCACATTTATACATATATTATGGGAATGCACTGATATTGCAACATACTGGAAGGGAATACACCATAGCCTGGGGGAAGTACTCAGAACACGACTGGATCTAGATGTCAAGAGATGTTTGTTGAATATATGGGAACCCACTGACTTGAATACCAAAGAAGAAACATGGGTATCGCTGGGCCTGATGGTGGCAAAACGTAATGTGGCCAGATTGTAGCGAGTGTGGCACCTTCGGTTGAAACTTGGGAAACAGACATGGACTGGTGTATGATGAGGGAAAAGACTTTATATTGCAAGGGGCTGCCCGAAAAAATGGACGCAAATATGGGGCAAGTGGAACGAGTACAGAGGTAATATTTGTGTCCCACCTGCTATCCCCTCTCCCCCTGTCTCGCCTATGATATAACAATTCAGTACTAATATGTTGATTATTGTAATACGTAACAACTTGCTCAATGTACACGCACAATATAGTAGGCACCTGCCTCTCCTTCATTGTTGTGATATAAATGTTGCGCTATTGTCTAATAAAAAGATTTATAAAAATAAAAAAAAATACAAACAGCAGTGCAGTTCAAACTCTGAAATCAATAATTTAGCAGCTTTAAAAATTGGTCCATAAACTTAACAAAGTTATAATTTAGCTTAATATGCTTACCATTTAAACTCTGAATCAGGGCCTGCCTGCACGACTATGTTATGTTGCTTTAAAACATAGCCTTAGCCATTACCTATGAACCTCCAATTAGGCTGGGCATATACATACTATGTGCAAAAATGTCTGTTCTTTAAATTCACAAATTCTGCATTTTACATCAGACCATGTTGATTTCCAAATAGGGACAAACAACCACCTTTACAACTGACATGGGTCTGTTTTGGTATAAGTGAATTAGCTGAGGTAATGCGGAAGAAACTTGCAAGCTGATTCAGGGTTTTCTAACTGGGTAATTAAAATGATGACATGCTGAGACAATGATGTAGCCCTTGCAAAGGTTTGCAGTTTTCAAGCTACAGCTTACATCTATTCATATTCACTTAAGACTGCATGAGGCCTGATCTAAAAGATGGAGGTCCGCGTGCCAATGCTAAAAACCCACAATTGTGTAATTTTTTCCTTTATTTCTGTGGTGGTCAGCTATTTTGCGTAGTGTATCAAGGACTTTGCTTTTATGAGTGCATCCCTGAGGGAATTCGCCAAGAAAGGGAGTGGTTTTGTATCATCTAGCTGTTGACAAACCAGTAATGAGACTTTTACAGTGGTAATTGCATCATTGACACTCAGATAGACACCACGCCATGTTTTTATCTGTGTCTAGGCTATCCAACTAGCAAAGGGAAAGCTTCTTGAGTATAACTTGAGACACTTTTACCACTTTCTGGATCCCTGCTTTAAATCCAGTAACGATTTATATAAGAACACCAAATTGTGGTTGAGTCCGCCTTGGTGGTACCATCCTACCAGGATGTGGATAGGTGCCGATGATGAAGCATGCCACTATATAGTAGGTGAGACTTCTAATCCAAAATCTTTGGACTTCCCCCAGGACCTTATTCTGTAAATTCAGCCTAGTTGCCCATATGTGTATTTGAAACCAGTAATGAGACCATCAGCTTGAGGTTTTCTGAAGCCACCAATATGCCCTAATTTGATGTTTCTGCACACTGAGATCACAGTGGATGTTAGTCCGGTTGTATTCACTGCCATCCTTGCCCAACCTAAATATGAACCAAAAGGTCCCATGAAAGCCAAAGGATATGCCTTCTGGAGCCTCTTGAAACATGAATCAGCAGAAACATGATTCCCCCAGTCAAAAAAGGAGAGTCTAGCAGTGGTTTGAGCCTGCAACTTCTTCAGTGTTGCTTCTGACCTGCAATACATTTTGCCCTCTGTGAAGGAATCCTAATGTGAAGATGCCACCAAGAATAGAGATAGGGTTTGTGTCCTCAGTACTATCCCTTCCACATACATCACAAGACATGGAAGTCATAATCTGGCTGAACTTTCCTCTTGTTTTTGTTTGGTCCACACCTCACCAGAGCCCTCAATTGGAGAGGAATATCTGTAGTATATTTCCAAGCAGGATTTTCCTGAAGAATCGACAGAAATGATGTTCTCAAACTGCCTGTGAAACCCTGACACTCCTTGCAGTCTCTCAATTCACAGCTGTCAAAAGGCTTGCATTAAGTCAAGCACATTCATCAATGTGACCCCATGAAACTAAGGGCATTCTGTCATGTTCAACGTTAACCAGCACAACATTGCAAAAGTTTGTCCTTTGAGGCACTCATCAGATCTTTCCCAACACACTGCAAAAAGTGGTTGATCTGGCAAACAAGGGTCACAGATGTATTGTGGACACAAAAGTCTTCTACTTTGGAAGGTGTGTTTCCATTCCTTGATCACTCGGTTCAGAAGTTGCTCATCACCTTTCAAGTATATCAGTATATCCAAGTAACTTCAGATGTCTCTTTTACAAATGGTGTTTAGGAGGGTATAGTGGTTTTTTCTTTAGACCACTTCTCTCTGGTCAGCAGGTTGTGAAGAAGAATATTTCTGGATTTCTGAAGTTGTATGTGTATTGAGTACAGCCTCGGATGTGGACATTCCTGCACTGAATATATTGTTTCAACATATGTACTTTGTAGTGTTATGAAGTTGGACAACAGATTCTCTTTCAGGGGCACATATTTCAGACTTCAAAACATTTTCTGACTACATGGGCTTCCATGACTGCAACCTTGCACCTCTTTGGCAGTGATCTAATGGCAGGGTGGCGTAATTAATGGCCACACTGCAAATGGCATTACAATTTTCCAATATGATTGAGGAACCTTTTGCAAGGATTTTCTGTCAGACACTGAAGACTCTATTCCATTGGATGGATTTTCCTCCAATTCATTTGGAACTTTTCTGGAGTGTCCTGCAATCTTTCACTTGAAGCTTGTGTTAGACCTGGCATTTTTGGTGGGTTTATCCCCAGACTTTTTGGCCTCCTGTTTTTGACCCATTTTTCGTTGACTTTAGGACTCTGAGCACTTTACCACTGTTAATCAGTGCTAAAGTGCATATGCTCTCTGTGTAAATCGTGTTATGATTGGTTTTCCATGACTGGTATATTTGATTTACTAGGAAGTCCCTAGTACAGTGCCCAGGGCCTGTAAATCAAATGCTGCTAGTGGGCCTGCAGCACTGGTTGTGCCACCCACACAAATAGCCTTTCAAATGTGTCTGCACACAGTTTTAACTGCCATGTCAACCTGGCAAGTGCACCCACTTGCCAGGCCCTAACTTTCCCTTTTACTACATGTAAGAACCCATAAGGTAGGCCCAAGGTAGCCCCCATGGGCAGGGCGCAGTGTATGTGAAAAGTAGGACATGCAATCGTGTGCTTTACATGTACTGATAGTGAAATACTGCGCATTTTGTTTTTCACTATTGAAAGGCTGGCTTTCCCATAGGTGATCATTGGAGCTGCCTTGTAACATTTTACAAGTGTAACTTTCAATTGGGAAAATACAGAGAAATGGAGTTTAGGCTCCCTGAGCTCAGAATGTAATAGCTGATCTTTTAGTAAAGGTGGTGTCGTGTAGTTCCTATGTACCCTATACAGGATCTGTGCGTTTGGATAACATAAACTGTGGCTTTGGTGGCAGACTGATTCTGTGCACCCCCACCGGATACGTAAGCCTGTCTGTATCAGCTAGCTCACAGTGCCACGAGAGTCTCCTCTTATCGGGGAGAGAATAGTTCTTGGCAACCTCAGAACATGACAACCCTGATCCCCCAGGATCATGGAAACAATATACTACCTTTCGCCCAGTCACTCGTGCTCACTTAGTTTGTCTCAGAGATACACAGAATAAACATACTGGGCGTTTGTTAATAAGGATTTATTGAACAGTTGTTATTCTAGTGTAGAATTGATGAGCTGCAACAACCATTAGACAGTAGCAGAGATATATGATTAGCAATACTCCAAAAGTAAAGGGATGGTATAGTTCTACCATCTTGCAGAAATCATAGACATATACATGTACATAAAACACATGATAAAAAGTGCAACCTAAAAGTGCGTACTCCTACGATGCCTCCCTAACTAGATGTACCTAAATGTACCTAGCATCTATGTAGGTGTTATGCCAAGAATCCCTCTAGGATCTAGTCAACCCCCATTACCTGAGAGTTAGAGAATGTGGGACCCCGTTCTGGTCTCGAGATGGACACCCCGCGAGGGATGTTAGACCACTGCTAGCTGGAGCGTCTGCATGCAGGAACTTCAGCGTCTCTGGTCAGTGTGTCAGCCGGGAAGTCACGGTCTCCTCTGTCTTTCTAAGCAAGACATGATGTATATATACCCATAGGTCTCCCCAAGGGGTCCTACCTTGCTGTGTTACTGTGTCGGCCTAACGGATAACGTCGGGCCTGAACTTTATACAGAGATATTATACAGGAGATGTCAGTCCTGCTGTTAATCCTGCTGTGCTTCCAAGAAGCCTCATGCATAATGTATGAGTTTCGATCTAGGGAAAAACCCGGTTTCTGAATGCAGTGTCATGTCTGGGTAAAAGGTCAGTGCCTAAGAACCGTTATGTATGTAATGTAGGGAAGGATATAGGTGAAAGGTTGCAGTGTTACCTGCGCCTATATAGGGTACCTATATGGAATATAACACCCACTCCTCTTCCGACTGGACGACATATGTAACCTATTATTGTACTACCATCCTAACTAGATATTGGTACGCACAAGGTTTAAAAACATTTCTTTTGCTAAAATGTTTAAAAACGTCTAAAAATTTCTAAAAACTTAAAAACATTAAAAAAACTTGCAAGCCATAGCTCTAAAGTGTCCGTAGCTATAGTTCGAACCACTATAAGCATTTGAAAGCCATGTATGCCCAATAATGAAAGGAATGTAAATTTTGTTTCTGAGTTCCAAATTTGAGCTTGTTTAAAAAAAGCGAATTTCTTCCCAGCACACGACGAGCCAAATGTTTATGTGTCCTGGCTGGTAGACGCAACAATTTTGTTGCTTGCTTCTGCAGTAGACGGCCCCTTTAGCACCTTGCAGAGTACGTCAATTGAGCACAGATGATGATCCACGATGTCCGCAGCCGATGCCGGGGCCGCCTGTGCCATCCAAAGGCTGGGTGTCAGTGGAGGAGCCGGTGTCCATACCAACAGGTGCAGTTACTATCTGCGGTGGCTCAAGGAATGCCGCCATCAACATTGGAATACGCTGAGGACATTGCAGAACATGGGCCGTTATCGGGTCCAGTAACGCATTCACGTCCGGTTGCGCACATGATTGGAGTGTCAAACAAAGGTCTAACACGCATTCTTCTCCGCAAAACAGGCATCGGAGGACACGTAAGATGCAGTCCATCCAGACTGGTCGAAATGACAAGAACCAAGATGCACTTAGTTCTCTCAGGCGAGGCGTGCCTAGATGTTGTACCATGCAGTCACGGTATTTACGCTCCAGGAGTGCCTTTTCCATCTCCTTGGTGACTGGGACGTCCATTGAATGTATGACGATACAACGCATGCATTCACATCGCATGCCATTAGATCGCGGTTTTTCCAACGCAAGTCGTTACAACGACTTTCGTTGGAGGGCGCTGGACTTAGGAGTAGTTTAATTTACTATTCCAACTCCAGCCTACGTACAGTAGGGAAGGTGTTGGATAGTAAATTAAACTACTCCTTGTCCTATAGCGCCCTCCAGCGCAAGTCGTTGTAACGACTTGCGTTGTAAAAACCGCGATCTAATGGCATGCGATGTAATGCATGCGTTGTGAAGGTTGTTTCCCACGTCCATTGCAT